>VXAY01001101.1:76820-105369 GCA_013399855.1 Oxyruncus cristatus
TTTGTTCTGCTAAGATCTGTCAGATGATGATTCATCTGAAGTGTTGATTCTGATTTAGTTATTGCCTGTGATCTCCCAGGAAAAGTGTAACTTTATGGGCATTATTTTGAATAAGATATTAAAGGAATGAGAATGCTATATTGTCAGTGAAAGCCAAAATAGTATCCACGTAAGCAAGGGTTCTTATTTTTAGTGATACATTCAAAACCTGGTGGCTGGTTATGTTGAACATTTAGGCAGTAAAAATAATAACACAATAAAAAGTAATTGTTCAGGTTTTTCCTGCCTTCCTGGGAAGTTTAGGAGTTTGAAGTTTAGTGCAGTTTGAATCTGCACAGAACAGCCAGAATAGCTGATATCTTCAGCTATTTGCTGCTTTGCAAAAAGAAGTGATGAAATCCTACACGTTGAGCTGCACTTTTATAGTGAACTCACTTTTTGGAGACATCTAAAATTCAGTCCTAAACTGGGCTCTGTTCTTGGATTTAGCAGTAGCATTAATCTTGAAGTATTTCTTTTTTTTTTTTTTTTCCAAGTAGGAACCTTTTTTTCTAATCAGGTAGGAACGCAAACCGTAAGAAATTAATGCTTTTAAATTTTTTTTTTTTTTTTTTGCCACATGATAGGAGCAGCTGGCACCCCTTGATTCTCCAGGCGTGTAAATCCATGTGACCTTACAGGCTTACAAAGAATTCTGTCAGGTGAGAACTGAGTCTGGCAAGCATTGAAAACTTGGAAGGGTAACNAAACTTTTTTTCTAATCAGGTAGGAATGCAAACCGTAAGAAATTAATGCTTTTAAATTTTTTTTTTTTTTTTTGCCACATGATAGGAGCAGCTGGCACCCCTTGATTCTCCAGGCGTGTAAATCCATGTGACCTTACAGGCTTACAAAGAATTCTGTCAGGTGAGAACTGAGTCTGGCAAGCATTGAAAACTTGGAAGGGTAACTGCAGGTTATCAGGGCAAGTTATGAAAATGTAAAGGAGTGCCCTTGGACAGCCCCTGTTCCCTAGAGAACTTCTCTGGGGCAGTGCACACATAAGCTTGAGCTGTGCTGCCCTGTCAGTGGGAGCAGATGCAGGCAGGGCAGACCCAGCAAAGGTACCCAGGTCTGTCACTTTGACATCGTAGGTGATTTTATTCTATTGATTTTTTCAAGAAATGAGAGACTTGAAATTTACTGTGAACTGAGATGACAACCCATGTTTTCTCCTTTATCACCCTCTCACAACTACTTTCCAGGGAGAGTAATTTAGGCGTGGAGCAATGGGAGTTGTGATGGTGGAGTCTGAGGCTGGCAGAGAATATAATACATCTGACATAGGATATGTTGTGGTGTCTCATATGAGTTCTTTGGGGAATGAGTTGAGTTGAAGCTTAAATCTTGATTTGACAACATTGTATTTAAACAAATAAACGGTGGCAAAAATTTTTGTATTCCTACACTGATTCATGATTCAAAACAGAGCCAGTATCCCAGAGGATATTACACTAACACTAGCAGAGAAAATAGGCAGTTCAAAACTGTTGGCTCCAGAGCAGCAGGAAGCTGATTGATTTCCCCTCATCCCTTCAGAAACCTGGATTAGAGTAGCTGTACAACAGACAAATCAACAAAAATAATGGCACTTCTGACAGTATTGCAACCTTTTATTAGCTCCACCTGCACCACTTGACATTCACAACTCCTGGTAGAAAATGTGGGATAGCATTCAAAGTAGAGAGTCTGCAGTAGACTCTGGTGTGCCATGCAATTATGGAAGTACTTCCCAAAACAAGTTTTAATCTTATAGAGCTTTTCCCCTGAGGATGGAAGAGACAGGGCTGAGGTTTGAGTGACATTTCAACCACCTGATGTCATAGGGATGGAATTTAAGTCTTCAAAAGAGTTCTAGGAAGATGTGTCAGCAGCGGTGCTCCAGCCCTTGAATCATCTTCGTGGCCTCCTCTGGGCTCTCTCCAACAGGTCCACATCCTTCTTATGTTGGGGACCCCAGAGCTGGATGCAGCACTCCAGGTAGGGTCTTGCAAGAGCAGAGCAGAAGGGCAGAATTCCCTCTCTCCTGCTGCCCACACTGCTTTGGCAGCCCAGGACAGTGTTGGCTTTCTGGGCTGTGAGTGCAGAAGGGTTTGGGTTGATGGGTTGTGTTGGCTTTTCGCCTCTGCCGGCACTCTCCAAGTCCTTCCCCTCACGGCTGCTCTCATTCCACTGACTGAGAACAGCCAGATGTCCATTCAAATCTTTCAATGTGTTGGATCCGAATGTTTAAATAAAATATCACAGTGAAGTTAACGAATATATTAAGTCTGTAAGGAAAAGCAGAGGGGAGTCATCCACGTTTTCCTCTTGGTGTTATAAAGTGCTAGAGCCATTTCAATTTGCACTGAGCAAAAAATAACTCACTGTAGGGGTTTCACAAACTCTTCTCAGTTTCTATCGCCATCATACCAAGAGAAGTAGTAGGAAATAAAAACAATAGTAAGTTTAATGTAAAAATAGAAGTGAGTAGCATTGAAATCGCTGGTTTAATGTGCTTTTTGTCCTCATATAACTAAGAGTAGATTTGGACTGATCTGATTCAGTTTATGAATATATTAGCAGGAAAATTTCAGGATTGATTCTTAAATGAACTTCTGTATTGAAATTTTACTCCAACTTTTGTTTACTCTTCTATCAGTGCAATATCAGCTGAAATTGACTCTTCTCCATTGATACAGAATTAAATTTGGAAGAAAGTAAAACCCTAAAATTATACTCAAGCAACAGCTCCAAATGTAAATATAAGAAAGATTTCTTTAAGATAGAGTAAGAAATTATTTCCTTCATACCTACTAATCACAGAATTTTGTTCCTAAACTGATTAAATAATTAAGAACAGTGGTAATAAAAACCCCAAAATCGGAAAAAAATACGAAGAATGAATAGGAGAGCAATCCATTCCATCACAGTGGGAATTGACTGAAGAGCTACCTAAGCTCCAGAGGCTCTCTTTTGTGTAACTTCAAGTGTCTGAATGACAGGCATTGGCAGAAATTAAAAGGAATACTAAGCTGAAGTCTTTCAGTTTAGCAGGTGGGGGATTTGGAGGATGCTGGTACTTTGGGAAGTGCGTGGTCCTTGGAAGATTTGTTCTTCAGCATAATCTTTCCATGGAACAAAAAATCCAATAAAAATAACTCTATAGACACATCATTTTAGTTTATAAGCTACACTTTGAATTTCTTTAAAAGAATACCACCTAGCTTGCCATGACACCCTTTCATACTGAAAAGAGAATTGTTAATCTGGACAACCAAGCTTCTGGTCTTTAGAGGGAAGCTTCAAGAACAGTAGTTTGATCAAAACACTCTCAGTTCTGTTTATGAATCTGGGAATATGCATCAGCTGAATTGCCTGTGCTTGTAATATTAATGGAAACAACAATAAGAATCTGCATAGATACAGAAGGATCAGTGTCTACATATCTCTCAAAACATAAAATAGGGACACGGTAGGAGAAGGAATTCAGAGCCATTCTTCTCCTCTTCTGCTTTTGCATTGTTTCTTATGCCAGTATCTCGATTTGCACTGCCAGGGGGATTAGGAATGGCATGCAGGAAAAAGCATGCTCAGTTTTTAGGGAGTAGTACACTTTCTGGTTTTAAATTAGTCAACTATTTATGAGCAGCATGTTCAAAAAAGCCCAGTGAAATCTGATTAGAAATGTCATCAATGTTTTCCTCAACTTTTTGACCAGCGTAACCTAAGTGGAACTTTCAATAGGATTTTTTTTCCTCTAAACTGTGTATTAAATGAAAGATGTGATCTCAGAAAACTGGTTCACTAATTAAAAAATCTATCTTGTTCAGGTCAGCTATCATTGAATAATTGATGTCAGACTTTTAAATCCTTCCTTTTTTTTTTTTCTTTTCTTTCAAGTTTAGCAAGAAACCAAAACAGTATTACTATGAAATGATCCCAGCTTCTATTAACAGGATCAACAGATTGCTGAGAGCTAATGCAGTAACAGCACCAGAACTAAAAGGAGATGTATCTACTCAGTTGATTTTTTTGATTGCTGGCAGTACTTGTGAAATGGACTACTCGCTTATTGCTGGCAAGCTAACAACAGACTGGTGCCAAGATAATACAACTAAACTGACTGGATCAGCCAGACATTCATTTTTTTCCTGAAGTTTGGAAAGCAAACCCATGACCAGTATTGTTTATTAAAGCTGCTTCCTCCAAGTGCTGCTCTAGATTCTTCCCTTTCAGCTGCATGTTGCCAGACCATTCTTGCTGTTGAAGTCGGCAGCTCACTTTGACAGGTGTGGGTGCTCTTTTGCCTTTGGGGGGTTTTGAACCCAGCAGATCCAGCAATATGTGGTTTTACAACATGGGACATGAACTACTTATAAAGACTTTTTTCCCCCTTTCCATATGATCCTGACTGATGAGTGTGTTGCTCTCTAGAACCACCATTTCAGTCTCTCTACCCAGTCTGTGGTTAAAGCATTTAAAGCACTTTGTTGCCCTTGTACCACATTCAAATACTCTGCCTAGCCAATAAGGGCTTAGTCAATTAAATTGATTAGAGTTTATAGCAGAAGATATGTTGGCCCTTGTTACCAAATATATCTCATCTAAGTATGCAGACTGCCAGAAAAGGCATTTTGCTGGTTCATTGAGTATGAGAAATTTGCAATAGAAAATGCATTGTTGTAGCACTTTTTCTTTCCACGTGCAAGTCAAACATTTTTTCACAGATTCAGAACATGCGTCAAATAATATCTGAAAAATACACTAATATAAAACTTGGTTTTTTGCTGAATCCCTGGAAAAACTTTCTGGTGTGTGTTAGCATAAAGAGAGCGGTTAATGTTATATGTGGATGTATACCAAAGAGTAAATAGGGGTCTGATACATGACAGACAGGGATGCTGAGGTTTGTGGTGAGGGAGCTGAAAGTACTAATTCTGGGTTTTGTTCATGAGAAACAGAGCAAATGATTTGTGGACTCTGAGCTCCACCAGGACACTGGACTTGGTGACCGAGTGTGATTTGCCATATATCTGTTCATGAAACTCGTTCACCTCTCACCAAGCCTTTGTTGTGGAGTAGCTTCGATACAGTGAATAAGTGGGTTCCGCCTTAAAGCTCATGGTTCAACGTTATTGCTGTATCCCAGGGAATTATTGCTTCCCTTCTCCGCTTCCTCCTTCGTTCAAGCAAGCACAGGGGTTCAAAGGGGAACAGCAGTGCTGTGAAGGGGATGAGAGAGGGTGAAATGAGCACTAATATCTCATACCAGTCATGGGGCAAGACTTATTTGCTTCCCTCTGCCTAAGCCCCTCCAATGGTTAACTCATCCATCTGGAGTTTGGTCGTATAAGAAGATTGGGCTGTATATCTTCCATGAAAGTTGTAATCTGCTTATCTCTTGTTGTTTGACTTCCTAACTTAGTTTTCTTTTTCTTTGTGCTAAAAAAAGTTAATTGCTCTTTTACTGCGAGTTCTCTCGATTAATAAGGCAGAAAAATCATAACATAGTGTCTGGAGTATTACATTTTCCTCCCAGAGGCAACAGCAGTGTCACAAGCACAGGGCTGTACCCTTGCAGTGTAAGTATCTAGGGAAAAGGGAAGCCAGCGAGCTGGGAATTTTTGCTTAAAAACAAATTGAATGAGTGAATAAAGAAAATCATTAAGGCTTCAGCTATAAATACTCTCTAATTTAAATTCACATCGGCATGAAATTTTAAAGATTTATTTCCATAATTTGAAGTAAAAGGTATTTGTTTTAGTGGTGATTAATTCACACATTTCCTTATGGGTAAGGGAAAATTGCAGGATCAGGGTAGTATAAATTAAGGGTTGGAGTGCGTGTACTAAAAGTGTGAGAAAAGATTTTCGTCAAGGTTTTTTCCTAGTTCCTTTTCCTTATTAGCATAGAAGTTGTAGAATTTCCTGATTCATTAGCAGTAAACAGGTACTGGTTTTATCACGATAATAAGTAAAATTATCACCTCAGTTTTTAAAAAATTACCCATACCAGGAAAACAATAGAAAAGAATAAAGAAACAGAATGAATTTATTATCTGTTTTAGAATGGAAAGCAGTTAGAACACCTTCTTCAAGAAAAAAAAAATATTTTAAGGTATGATCATGCTGAAACTGAGTAAATATTACATATAACAGCTTGAGCTCAGGCACCAGAGTCCTTTGCCCAACCATGATCCTGTGAATCCATCAGAGCAGCTCCACTGCTCCTGCTGACCAGAAACTGGGGTTGTTTAGGTGAGTTATGAGGGGGCAGCTGCTGATGGCAGATGTCTGTGCAGGGGCAGAGCTGTGCAAGCTCAGGTTTCATTTCTGACGCGATCACTTTGGAGCATTTGGTCACGTGGGGGACAATTCCTATCCTGCAGCCTTTCTTTGTGACATACTGGCCTGTGTCTGACTCTCTAAAAACTTTTAGAAGGTTCAGTGTTCTTCATAGTTTGTTTAATAAATTAAATTTAAGGGTTTCTTTTAAAGATTTCTTTCTTTCCTTTGCTATTTACAAATTGCCTGATTTCCGTGCACGGCTGTTTAGTGATTAGAATGGAAAGCACATCAAAATGTTTTTTTTCTTTTTTCCCTTAAAACATTTGGTATGTATGAGGACTATGATATTTCAGGTTCTAAGGACAATTGCAGCACCTTGACTATCTTCTGTCCTTTGTCACTCCCTGGATCCAAACCAACCTCAAGGCCTTGTTTCCATGGAGGCAATGCTAGTTATTAGACATATTTCTTCTACAAACAGACTTGTGAATTCTCACGCCTTTGGTTCAAGCTTTATAGTTTTAAGCCTTATCTGGAGCTTTTATGTTCCATCTTCTTTGATCTTTTGCCAGAAGGTTTTCTGTTGCAGACTAAGGTTATGATGTTCGCATGTTTTACTTCTCAGTTCCTCTGTGAACAGCAAACAAGAGATGAAAACCCTACATCACAGTTCCTTCCTTCAGACAGCAGCATTATAAGTCCTTCATCATGGACAAAGCATGTTTTTGTTTGATTACTCTTATATTCATGCTTAAAAAAAATGTGCAAATAATGAATTGGGAAATACCTTAGGCTCATCAATTGCTCTTGCTCAAGGCAAACCAGAATTGTGGGAGGCTTGAGCTAGGAATATGTTTCTCTGTGAACCATTTTCTCCATGAATTTTATTGATTTGTCCTTTTTTGCTGTTTTTTCTGTAAGGATTTAACATTTTTTCAGTTTGGGTAGAGGGCTGCAGTGTGAATTTTTAGGCCAGAAGACCCTCTCTGATTAACAAGTCACCTGCTGCCGTGTTATTTCACCCATTTTACCTCTTTGAGTTGCTGTAATTGTATACATCAGTTTTGTTGCCAGAATCATGGAATTCTGACAGACTTTTATGTTTTGACAGATGAGATTATGCCGTTGCTTCTGATAAACTGTAGCATTGGCTAATTATCCCTCTGTGTTTATTTTAGCTTTCCTTCATTCACCGCTCTTTCTGCACCATGGAAGCCTCATGCTGTGGGTTTTCTTCCTGCAAATGTGCTTTATATATCCTGTTCTGGGCACCATTCATTTTTTTGCTGATAAATTAAACAGGTTGAGTTGTTTAAGCCTCTTTCTGCAAAGTGTACTGGAATGAATTCTCAATAGAGATCATGTAAATTTTATTATTGGAGGATTTTTCAGAAATGGTTAAGTACAGTTGATCGTGGTTTGGACTTGGGGAATGAGGGAGCAGATGGCATTGAAGATACTTTTAGTGTTTCTTTCAAATTTTTTTTTGACAATAGATATTTCTGCAGAATTCTGTGAACCTGTGGTCCCTTCACAGCCAATGTCTTCCATTGAATTCACTGATGGGAAGTTGAAACTTGAAGCTATCAAACAATCTGGTGACCTGAAGTTAGTTAGATGCTCTTTCCCCCTGAACATTCAAAGATAGTGCATAGAGCAGGTGATTATCTCTTTCCCTAAATCATCTGAAGCTGTTTTGGGGGCAGATGGAGGGATTAGATAGGATACTAAGGTATCTGCCAGTCCTAATTTTTTAGTTCTAAGATTTTAAAGTTTGATTCTGAACAGTCTCATTAAAAATGGCCTTACATACATAAGCCTTGTAAAGAATAAACTTCAGTAAGGAATGCTATGAGTCCTGAGAAATGCAAAGCCCTGGCATGTCTTTTTGCATTTTTGCAGATTCCAGTAATAAATGTCATTAGATGTTTGTCTTGCCACGTTATCTGTACCTCCTTTGAGCCTCAAATTCCTCTTACACTCAGTTTAGAATAACACTTTTCTGCTTCTTTGGAACAGCAAAACTGGATTCCTTTCCATTCGGGTGGCCTTCATTCCTTCAGGCTCTCCATTAGCAGAAAGACAGTTGTTTTCATAAAAGAAAGCACTTAAAGCCCCCCGGTATTATTAAGGTGACCAAGAGAAGAAAGATTAAGTTTTGGGCAGGGTAGGCATGGCAAGAATAGGATCTAAGCTTCTGCCTTCTGCTATGAGCTTGATTCATGGACAGGTGTAGCAGAAAAGGTTTTTTTGGATCAAATGTCTCAGGGTTGTGTGACTGCTTTGAATGCAGACAAATTGTACAGGCCTCTCTTATGTTTTGCTCTGCTGAATAATCACTGCCACAATGCATTGAATTCTGAACCATTTTTTGTCAGAGTGAGCTTAAACCTGAGTTTTCTCACATAACTGTGAAAGCTTCTCTGTGCTTCAGTTTCCTCTCATTTCCAAAATTAGAGTGTTATTTGCCTGCCTTAGAGTATCTGTGTGGCAAACCCAGATCCTTTTAATACAGTTACCTAAGCTGTGATGTATCCAACCAGCATAATGGCAAAGGTGTGAAACTGTTCCTACAGAGGGTTTGGGGGCTGACTTTCTAAAACTGTTCAAGTGACACATACAAGGAGTGTCATGTTTTTGCTTTGAAAATACAGCCTCAAGGTGATATAAGGATTACAAAAAATAGTGTCTGGAAAGTTCTTAGGATTCTTGAAGGTTTGACTTTGCAAGTGAAAAGCAGATTTTTTTTTTTTAAATAATAATTAGTATGTAACTAGATAATTATTTACTCTCTACTAGTATATAACTAGTGATAACTAGTCCTGTGTTTGAGGAAGAGGAATCTACCAAGATAAGTTCACATGAGGATGCTCAGCTTCAGACAGACTCTTATAATCAGATTTTGGAATGTATTTATATACTTAATCCTGCTATGGACTTGTCTTCAGTCTTTCTAGAAGCCTCCAGGCACATTCTCTGAGTAGGATTAGGTGATTTTAGGTTTGACTCTAACCTTAGAAAAGCAGGATATACAGTTCAGTCGTGGCTTTAGAACAAGTTAACTTGACCTTGGTTGCTTGACCAGCATAATTGTCTTTGTAAATGATATTT
This sequence comes from Oxyruncus cristatus, assembly GCA_013399855.1. Taxonomy (NCBI): domain Eukaryota; kingdom Metazoa; phylum Chordata; class Aves; order Passeriformes; family Cotingidae; genus Oxyruncus; species Oxyruncus cristatus. The sequence continues at coordinate 86,240 of VXAY01001101.1, forward strand.
TACCTGTTGTGAGCTAAAATATGTCATATTAGCCCTCAGTTTGAGTCTTAAACAAAAGTATTTTGTCTAACAATTGCATGGGTTTTGAATTTAGATATAGGGAGTTATAATGAGTTGGTTGCTAAATGCTATCTTGATTACATTCACTGATGGAGCATCCTTGGAAAATAGGATGCTTAGGACCTACACTACATTTATATTGATAACATATACTGAGAAAATGGTCTCCATCCAAATATTCTCTGAAACACTTATTCAAATTTATTGTTATTACTCCATGTCATTGGTATAGATTAAGATAAAGCTATTTGCCAAGTGATCAAGGGAATTCACAGGTTTATTCTTCTCTGAGAAATATGACTTTGTGATCTTGTAGGAATGATATTGACCCATAGCTTAAGGAAAGTATCTTTAAAGAAATGAAAAAGCCCCACATTCCACTGAAATTGTGTTACCTCTGAAAACTTCAGCCTAAATATGCTACCTATAGTGTAACATATTTATCCAAACTTAGGGGTTCTTGTGGTTCAGGCAATTTTTCATAGTCAGAATTGGTTTGGCACCATTTTTTTTTTTCTTTTAATGTCTTTTTGTTGGTCAGAGTTGTCTGCTGCTCTAAAGTAAACAAGTTTTCTTTCCTTCCTCATTTGTAAGATCTAAGTTAGATTCTGTGCTTTGTTCTTTAACAAACACTGCTGACTTGGAGTAGAAGAATCAGTGAAGAACTTTTGAAAGATAATTTTCAAAAAAGGATATAAATATCACTCCCTTTTCCTTTTCTGCTGTTCTTTGCCTGGGAGATATTGCCTAGGCTGCTGTTCCTATTGATCTTGATGGACAGATTGGCTACCCTTGCAAGGATTAAGGATTTGAGCCTGTGAAAAGCGAACAAATCATTTCAAGGTTAGCCCTTTCCCAACTTCCATTAAAGCTATTCAGTATTTAAAGAAATTCTATAGTAATTGATTGTCCTTCCAAGCATCGAAACATTTTATCCAGTAAGTGCGAGTCACATTTTTTAGACAGTTTGTTTGTTGCAAAAGGCGAAATAATTCAAATGTATCTCTCTGCTTCTATTTCTCTGCTTGCAAAAAAAAAAAAAAAAAAAAATTGCTTAAATTTTGTTTTACCTTTTGTTTATGGCAGCACAAGTGCCCTATTCAGAGAAGAAAATAGACTAACTGGTAGATTCTGAGAGGTTGTGTCTGTGAGAACCAGTATACACACACTGCATCATAAAGAGAACAGAATGAAATAATCCTGTATAAAAATAATTTCCAAGTGTAGATTAAGATGTAAAATTTCTAACTGTCTCAAACAACAAAATTCAAACAGGCAAAACAGAGAACAAAAAGCATGGGGAACCTCTTCCACACCCATTCGTAATTCAATACCTATAGTTAAATATAAACTCACCTTTGGTAATTTACAGGGAACTATAACTGAGTCCCGAGTGCTCTTAGCTGTCAACACTTCATGGATATTCTAATAATTTTACAATATTGGTGGCCTAATGTGGATATCAAATTATTTCAACAAATGGCATTTGTGCAGCAAAACTTAATATAGAGTAAAAAAAACCCCTTCTTGAACAGATTAAGAGTAATATTAGTAGGGGCAAAATTCTTCTTTGTTTTCAGTCTGATGGATGTTTTAAGGTAATTCTGAATTTATGACATCAGTTACATTGACAACAGTCCTTTGAGCGTTTCTAGTAACACTGAAAAGCTCATGTCTGTAGATTTGTTGCTCTGATTTTTAGGGAAAATTATTCACTCAGATGTTACATAGACTCAGCAAGGTGAAAAAAATGTTCACGTGTTCATACTGGACTCCAGGGGAACATTCTTCATTTTTCGAAAAACCAAAACCAAAACAAGAAAGAATGAAACAAAACAGAAGCATACAAACAAAAAACCCCACCAAAACCCCACGACAAAACCAAACAAAACAGAAAATAAGGTAGGCTCAGGTTCAGCAGGCAGTCTGTTTATTTGTTAAACAAGAACTAGTATTTGTTGGGTAATAGGAGAAAGTACTTCTGTCACGTAGAAAGCAGGAAACACAACATTACCAAAAGTACAACTTGTATGACTTAGAAAATTCCTACTTGGTTCTAGATGTCCTCCTACTGTATAATTCAACAGAAAAGAAGTGTGGGGATAGGGAAGGGTGGTGGTGACCTACAATTTAGGAAGATTTTCATGAGATGAAGATATTGAAAGGAATGGGGTGGTTAGATTTGGAGAGAACTTCTGGAGCTCTTCAAAAGAAGCTCTTCAGAGCTAACAATCCAGCCTCACTGCTTTGGCAAAATGAGAAAGTTGTTTAGGCTTTTGTTAAAAACTAAAGAATATTGGTGAAATTGAGTGGTAATACTTGGAAAAGCTATAACAACACTTTTAGCATTTAATTCTGGATAGACTTGTAGAATGCTTGTTGTCAGAACAGATCATTAAATGTTTCTTGTATGACTTCTACAGAAATAACAGACAACTAGAGTTTCAGTAAATGGTGCTTGTATCCCAATAACATCTTTCAATTTCTGAACTTCTGCTACTTCTAAAAAATATTGTCTAGAATTAAAAAGCTGAACTGATGATGAATCTTTTACAGCCTTGAGTAAGTGGTCCAGTACCATCATTTCTTTGTTTAGATAAATACGTTCAGAACTAGAATTTCTTTTGTTGTTTTTCAAAATGTAGGCTGTTTTGTGATGTAAAATAATTATTGTAGCACTTTTGCTAAGGTTTAGGAATTTCAGTAACTTTTTAAACATGGACATTAGAGCTGAATGCCACAGACCACCAACAGGCTCATTCACATGCTGGTGTGGAGGTAACGTTTTTCTGTATTTACTTTTTGAGCTCCATGGTAACTCAGGTGCTTATCTTGTGTAGCCTCACCTCTGCTGTGGTCCTGAAATCCTTTTAAATACCTCTGATTTTTATGAGAAGGGTTTTTTTTAAGCATCACCTTTGATCTTTCTTTCCGTGTGTACAGTTCTTTATCTGACTACTTTAGCAAGAAGGTATTTATTCTAATCAGTGTTATTGTACAATATTCTGTGGAGAGCAGGGATTAAAAGCAGTAAAAACCAGCTTATATGTTTCAGGGAACACCCACAATAAATGAACAAAGATAAGAAAATACAAAATTCCAGAGTTCTTATGCCTTCAGCATAACACAAGTGCTAATTGACAAAGGTTGGGAAAGAAAATGAATGCTGCAGGAATCAGGATAAGGGTAAATGTATTTGAAGTACTGTCAGAAGTCTAATTCAATGTAGTCTGAAAATGTGTCCAACTTGTTACACTAAACTGTGTTAAGTAGGAATCCCCTTGCACGGAGTCATGGTTTAGCCCCATCCAGCAGCTCAGCCCCTCACAGCCACCTGCTCCCTTCCCTGGGGTGGGGAGGGAACTGGAAGAGTGAAAGTGAGAAAGCTTGTGGCTTGAGGTAAAGACAGTTTAATAAGTAAAACAAAGTCCGTGAGCACAAGCAAAGCCAAACTTTCCAAGGGCATTCACCATTTCCCAAGGGCAGGCAGGTGCTCAGCCATCCCCAGGGCAGCTCCATCACGCTCAATGCGGGCTTGGGAAGACAAACACCATCACTCTGGATGTCCCCCTTTCCTCCTCCTTCCCCCAGTGACATATGCTGGGCCTGACACCAAATGTCCTGGCTCTGTCCCCTCCCAGCTCCTCGTGTACCCCCACCCTGCTGATGGTGGGGTGAGGAGCAGAAAAGGCCTTGGCTCTGTGTAATCACTGCCCAGTGATAACTGAAACATCCCCCAATTACCAATGCTATTTCCAGCACAAATCCTAAACACAGCCCCATACCAGCTACTGTAAAGAAAAATAACTCTTAACTCTGCCAAAACCAGCACGTAGGGTTTACTTGGTGGTGTTTCAGTTGTTTTGGTTTTGGGTTTTATTTGTTGTTCCTTTGTTTTGCTTGGTTTCCTCTTAACAAGTTTCAGCTCCTGACAGTAGTTTTTATGGAAGTGTCAGAGGAGAGCGTTAAATTTTATATGATGTTTTCTTACCTCAGGGACCACCTGGAGAATACCTACATTCTATACTATATAGTACACAGAGAAGGCACCTCATGGGGAAAAAATTATTAGAAACCACTGATTATGTGACTAAAACACAATATGGGAAGGTTTTACATTTTTAAATATAAACTATATATAGTTTTAATAATCTGCAGATATCCTGCAAAGTTCTGTCATGTGCATGAACATGGAGGGCAGGGAAAATCTAAGTCATAGACATTAGAGATACAAAAGACAACCTACCTGATCTCTTGTAAGTGCAAGAAACGTTTATGTTGCCTATTTTTGACAAGTTGCAAGCGTGGGATATCAGCGAAATGGTTCTGATTCCTTCAAGGAGGGACTGTTTCCTGAGAGTTCTGTATTATTTACTTCCAGGATGACAAGAAGCACATGTTTTGAAGTTGCACTGGAATGACAGTGAAATCTGCCAGGCACAGATCTCAGGAGAGAGCTTAGAATGGATGTCTTTTGGAAAATGGCTAGTTTCCAGATATTGTGTTCACTGTGTTGCCTCAGAATTGGGAGGTGAGAAAAACTCCAGGCAAATTGAGTTAAGATACAGAACAGCTCTTTAACGAAGGCCTTCGGGCATGAGAACTGCAGAAAAACCACCCACCCCCGTGTCCAGGGGTTCCACAATTTATGGTCTGATCCGAGAACTGCACACCCCCAGATCTGCCCCCCCTGGGAACACCTCCCAGGAAATTGAGTCGGAGGTCCTAAGACCCCTTTCATCCTCATCTTTTTCCTCTTCCCAGCACGTGCTGTCTTTGGAGCTTCTCCAAGGTTCCAGGCTTGAAGGTTGCTTTGACTATGATGGTATCTTGTCCTTCAGGCCTGGCGTGCGTATGTTCTTAAGCAGAATGTGTTTACTATAGTCCTGCCTTGAAAGAAGCCTAAACAAGCCTAAAGAATTTAGAAAATTCGATAAGAAATGGGGGAATAGGGTTTGGTGAATGTTAACTACTATTCTAAAGTGTGAGAGACTATACAGCTACGTTAAAACCTACAAAAAACTAAAAATCCTACAAGTCCTGAGGCATCACTACTATGGTCTATCCTTTGTATCCAAGTAAGGACATATTATGCTTATTTGCTATTAGGAAAGGTGTGTGGATAGCTGTGCAGCTTTGAAATACAGGCCACATTGTTGGAAGGATGAAAATTTCTGTCTTCGAATAAAATTGGGACTGTAGGAAGAGCCATTTCATCACTAAGGACTTGCACTGATTCAGTAGACATTAAAACTCTTGACCTCCTACGTCACTTGGGTGCTGTAAAGATGTTTCCAGACTACTTCTGCTTTTTGTAAGATTAAAAAATATATTTTTCAATATAAATTACATTCAAAAATTATCCCATTTACATTTTAATTGTTGTGTGGAAAGAAGTGCCTTTATATCACAAAATACATATGAAAACAAATTTATCTTTTCCCCTAAAGGAACACATTTGACAAAGCTTAGAAATAGTTTTGCTTTCAACAAAAAATATGCATTTGATGTGGTTTTAACCCATTCTAAAATAGAAATTCTGTTCCCATTGAGTCAACTGTAAGATTCTTAGAAGTTTTAAGTCTACTTAGGAAATAGCAGTGAAATTGGAATATGCTTAGCTGGAAGAGAGAAACTCTTCCAGGCAGCTCAGATTTCTGTGAGGCAGCTCACATTTCTGAATGACTATTTGCAAGTTCGGTAGGTCGGATGCACTTTTTGCCGCATCTTGGAAGTGGAATACTCAGAGACCTACTTCAGTGTCACTGCTTCGAAAACACCACTTATCCTAAAACACCTGCTCTGCCACTGGTTCTCTAGAGCCCCTAATTTATGGCATAAAATACCACTATTTTTAACAGAGCAGAAGGATTTCTTATGTTAGCCCTTCCTTAGATTTTTTTTTTTAATATCATATTGAGCATTTATAGCTGAATGTGTACCTTCAAGCATTTCCATTTCATCCCCTAATTTATTCCCATTTGTATTACATAAGAGTCCAATTCAACATCAAATTTCTCTTCCATGGGTTTAATAGCACTTAGTCCAGTACTTATGGAAATTTCACAGGTAGAACCAATCTCTGTCAGCTTCCCCAGGGTGGAAATTACAGGGCATGGGAGAAAATATGGAGCTACTGAGGGAGAACTCCCTTGAGTGATCTCCCTATCTTCCCCTCCAAAGCATATTAACAATCATTTCTGAAGCATCACAGCTATATTTGGAGCATTTTTTTTTTTTCTGACAAATAGGAGATAAAATCTTGTGTAAAGTCTCCTAAGCTAAAAGCTTTGCCCTCCAAAATCCTACTGCTCGATGTCTCAGCTGTGCTTGCAATTATAGACAACTCCAGTGAAGTTAATATAATGCCACTGTGTCTGACAGTGTTCACAGTAGTGGAGTTTGAATTAGAAAATTACACTATTGAAGAAGAACAGCCCTTTTCCACAGCTGTGAAATTATTAACTCTCAGAAAATGGCAGAATACTTTTTTTAATGATTTTCCAGCTCTTAAATTAATACCATCACTGTTGATTGAACTCAAGGTCACACGAATTCTATAGAAAATGGTCTTGGGTTCTTCGGTTGCTGGTTACTGTGGCAACATAATTCATATCAGAAAAGCTTAATTTTATTGTGAAAGTTAGTGATGCTTTTAGCACCATAACCCTTGACAGTTTGTTTTGAAATTAACTTTTATCCTTTTTCTACAGTACAGTATGGTGCTAAATTTTTTCCTCTAGGAAAACATAAACGTTTGAGAGAAGTTATTAATAAAACGTTTGGGTTGATGGCTTATCACCACTTGTAAAACACTGAATGTATGTTCATCAGCTGTCATTTCCTGCAACCTTGATAATACAGTGGGGGTAGTGTTCCCTGCTAGAGCTTTACTTCTTTTGAAATGAGTTGGATGTTGTTCACAAGCACAAAACCTAAAACAAACAACCCCCTGCCCCAGTTATCATACATGCATATGTAGACAGATACGCATATCATTCCAGTACTAGGTGATATTTATATTTGTTTTATTTTGAAAGTCTAAGGGTGAGATCTTAACTAACAGTCACTGCCAACATGGAACCTCTGTTCCTTGTGCACTTTCTCTTTAATTTCATGGGGCAACTGTAGTAACAAGGAATGAACTCTGAGAAAAGGAAATGTTTCTATTCACTGGACTGAAGTTCTTCCCGTGCAGGTTTTGATGGCTGTTTCCAAATGTGTCACTTGCTGACAGTAGATAAATGAAAGCAGGTTCATGCATATCAGTTTTCCTGAAAGTAAGGGTAAAACTCGGTTGAAGTTGCTATTTTCTCTTTACTTCAAAGCAAGCTTGGCATGATATTGTATTGACACTTAATGTTACACAACCATAATGTTGTTCAACCAGGACAATCCCTGTTTCTTCACTGTTATTTTTTGGGGCAGTTACTGCTCTTGTCTTCGGTATCTTTGAAATCCTCCTGCTCCTCCCTGAACTACATCTTGTGTACTGAGCTTCCAGTCTTACTGAGCCATTCAGTTCTCCTAATGCTGACTGTGTTGAGGAGGGCTATGATGGGAACACTGTAAATAACACAATTAGTGTTTTTCTATTAACTTGTTTTCTCATATTAATGTGCAATGGGAAAGCGTGATCTGTGTTCCTGAGTGAGTGAGATTGGCAAAAAAAATACTCCTCCCTCTCAGACAAATATTGGGCACTGTTTCATCTGAGTTGTCCCTTTGAAGGATGTGGCTAAGACTCTTCTATTCTCACTGGATCTTTAGGTTAGTCTAAACTCCTTTGTGGTTAAGATCCATACTGCAGATCACTGTTGCAATCAATCAGAACTGAGATTCACTGGATGTTTGATGGAAGCTCTACAATCACCCTTACACATAGCACAATTGGAAGCCTGAACTAGTTGTCTGCCTCTTCTATCAGGAGTTGAAGTATGAGGAGGCAGCTGTCAGAAATTGATAATGAGATGCAGTGATAGAGCTATGTGATTACTTTTAGCCACCTTTATCTATACAAAGCACAGTGGAAGCTGAGTTATCATTAGGCTAAACTATAAAAGAGTTTTTATATAATTGTTTATTCAGACCTGGCAAATATAATTTAAATGGCATGATATAGGCCCACGGATGTTTGCTCTTCATGTGACCATCCAGTGGAAACACAATCTCTTGCCACAGTCACCATTACCAAGTTTCATGTGGTCTTCAAAGGCAGCCCACAAGAATGTGTATTCCCCAATTGCAGTTTGGTGCTGAAGTCACAAAGAGAGTGAGGTCAACAATTTCTGACTCAAATTTGCCATTACTTTGCTGTGCTTCACTAGATCAATGATGAAAAAGAGGCGGGTATGCAAAATATTTACGGTCCTCTCTAACTTCAAGCACCTAATTTAAACTTAAACCTGATTTAAATCTAATTTAAAATGACAGGGATTGATAGATTGTTCATGTGCTCAAATACATAATGCAGCTTTAGAGTCTATGTAAATAGGCAAAGATTCGAATTATTGGTATACTAATGTTCTGTGGAAAACTTTCTTAAAAACCTTCTGAGCAATGTTCTAGAGAAGAAAGCAAAGCAGAAAACTATATATATATGTATGTACGTATAACAATATCCTTGTATTCTGGAAAGCTGCTGGTACAGAAACACAAGCCCTGTGGATGTTTGCTATTGATCAGACTGTAGACAGCTCTTCCTATTTTTTTCTCTCTCTATTTCTTCCTTACTCCAGTGAAATATTAATAGTGATCTCCTTTACTACATCAAAATACAGAAACAAGGAGTAAATTGTATTGTTACAAATTTTTTAACATGACATTACTAAAGAAGCAGATTAGTTTAAGGAATGCATAATTCATTGTCTGTTTCACATTGCTGGATACTGACAAAATTATATTAATCTTTCTTTTCTAGCTAATTAGGATTTCTATGCCCTTTTCATGAAAGACTATCCTATTCATAAATCTAGTACATCCAGGACTTATGTTGCATTGCTTTTATTATTATTGTATCACTGTTTCAGTAGTTCAGTTTTAGAGCTGCCGACATAACAGTCAAGGAGATTTACAACCGACTGTTATGGCAGCATTTTATAGCTCACACTGCACTACAGATCCTTTAAAGACTGAACAATTATCCTGTGACTTCAGTGTAAAAGTACAATTTCTGTTGGTACCAGGAAATACTGGAATATCTGTCGCCCACAACACCTTTTTTACTTATTTTGGATAGAATTCTGAGTTTCCACCAATCATGATTTGCTGCTAAACTAGAAGTTAATTAATGAAATGCACTTCTCCCCTCATGCACATCTTCCCTGCCCACTGTGGCTCATAGCGCTGCTTCCCTTTCCATGTTCTACATTGCAGAACCTGAGAGTAGTAATTGAAAAGCTAAACAAGAAAACACATTATTTCCTTTCTCCTTTTTTTAAGGGTTTCTACAGAGAATACTGAAACCAAAACTCTGCTTTGTCAGGGGTCATCTATCACTATCTTTAATTTTTTACCAATATCCTTCACCTTCCTGACATGTTTACTTCTCCAGCTTTCTTTATCTTCCCTCCCCTCCCCAAATTCACCCATACCCTTTTTCTCACCACTGTTACTAATCTGAAAAATCTGATATCCCCTTTCACAAAGGAAATATCCATGTGGTTTATCCCTTGTACCTTGAAAAATATTTACTGCTCAGTGTTCTCCTTGATATGCAGTTCACCTGCTGGTTTTCCTGATGCAATCTTTCTTTGATAAATCTCTCACTGAATAGGTTACCAGCTCAACATCTCATTAGTGGATACATGTGTGGGGGTGTGCATGTGCAGTCGAGTTCTGTGAAGATCAAGGAAAGTAAAAAAACGAGGTAAAATATTCACCCCCTAATGTTTCTGTAAATTACTATTTTTACTACTCATTTGTGGATATGGTAAGTGTATATACACATATAAAATAAGTGAGAGTTGCAATTATAGTGCAAAAAGTAGTTGAAGAAAGAGAACATTCTGTTATGAACAGGGGGATTAATGAGGCCTGGCTTCCCATGGATTTATGTCCTTTGTGTCCTCAGTCCTCTCTTCTGACTGCATTGCTCCCAGTTCCTTCCCAAGTCTCCTGTGATGATCACACTGGCAGGAAACAGCACTTTTTGCAGTTAACATGCAGCTGCTGAAGAGAAGTGTATAATGGCTGAATCCTGTCTTTCGCTCTCTTAGAGCACTAATTTGTTTCTTTCCTGTACAGCTGCTGATCTCCAGAATGTGTTTAAGTGCTTCAGACTTTTATCTGTCTTTCAAATTTTTCCTCAGCTGGCCACTATTTACTGTGGGAAAGGCAATTCAGTAGACAAGTAGCATTTTTAAATGTGTCTTGCTCCTTAAGTACCAAACTAAAAATGAGATCAAATTAAAATATACAGTTTGTGTAGCATAAAGTATTTTGGGAGCTTCAGTTATTATTCCAAAAGTCTTTTACTAATACTATATTAATCACTGAGCCTACTCAGTAAATAAAGTACTTTTAATAAATAAAATTACTAAGTGTCCTTAGTAAAAGGACATACAACTCTAAGAATTTGAACTAACATATTTTATTAACCTGATGATGAAGGTCTTGAACTCAGTAGAGGTACTGCTCTTATGGCACATCATAACTTTCCATATTTTCCATTTCTAACATTTCTGCATTCCAGAAATGGTCATTTTCTTTCTCCATTTCAGAGGAACTAAGAATTTCATCACTCTCCCTAATCCCTCTTTCCTGGTGTTCATCTTTCCTTCTCTTCCCACCATCCCCAATATCTACACGCGTGGCAGTTGACCCCACTTCTACGAGACCAAATAAGCCAAGGTTTTCCATATGGGGAGGTGTGAAGTTCTGTGCACCTGTATGCAACTAATATTTTTCTTTACTAAATATTTGAAAAATTACAGCCTGGTATTGTTAAATACCCAGTCTTTAAATAGTATTGAATCATGCAATCGAGAGTTGCATAATAAACCCTCCAAAGTATGTACTCAGTACCTGAATGGTTATTGAGTTACAGAATGTCATGGTTACAGACGTTGTCATCTCTTAGTTGAATCAGTAAGTGTGATGCTTTGTGTGTGCCAAGTAGCTGGATGACAGAATATAAATATTGTATAATAAAATATTACTCTCTAAAGAGCCCAGACAGACATAGTGTAGAAATGGAACTCTTAAGGAAGCATAAAGGTTCACTAGCTGAGTGCTTGCCTCTATTTGCTATTTCAAATAAATAACATTAAAATATAAGCCCTGAATCCGTATAAAAATAGCCTTGAAATGGTGAAAGGAGTTTGCAATATTAATGGATTAGAAATAATTCATCACTCTAGCACATTCCTGAGTGCTATGTCAATTTATTTAAACTGTTTTGCTGCCTGAGGTTCTCTAAATCATCGTAACTATTGTAGCTTATTTTGATGAGAGCTTTGATTAACATTAAATAAGAGCAAGGGATTTCAAGGTGTTTACTAGATTATTCATAGTTAAACATAACTATAAATATAAAAAGTGAAAGAGTGAAAGTGAGAGGAATAGAGTAAAATGCTCTAGAGAGAATCTTTAGAAGTATGGAGACAAATACATTTGAAGGCCTAGACCCTTGTGGTATTGAAGCCACAAGAATCCTTTTGAGGAAATGACCAGAAAGTTAGTTCTAAGCATAGTTTGCTGAGTTGGTAAAAACTCAATTGCCATGTGCTGAGAGTACCTTTATAGACCTGAATCTAAAGTCTGCATGTCTGCTCAGCAAAGCAGATGAGAGCACAAAGATCATGGAAAAAGTACAAAAAGTTGGTATGAGTCCAAAGGAAAGAATAAAATTGTCTGCAAAGTTTTACCTAAGTTTGATGGGGTTTTGTTTGTTTGTTTGTTTGTTTTTTTGTTTGTTTGTTTGTGGGGTTTTTTTGTTTTTTTTTTTTTTAATTACCTCTTTGGTATAAATTGCCCTTTCAATTTAGTTAATTCAAAGAACTATACCAGTGCCACACACTCACATACTTTGCTGGGATCAGCCATAGTTTGCAGAGGAAAGATGTGGCACAAATAGTAGTTCTTTTAACTGATTCTCAACAATGGAAGCAGAAGACACTTGTAAATACTTAAGCTAAAACACATTATCAGGATTGTGCTGCCTTTGAAAAGGCCTTGTGGCAGGAGCAGTTTCAAGAAACTTCGTTAATATTTACTAAAGATTTTAACTCAGGGACAATAAGGGAAGATGCTTAGATGCTGTGGGTGTATCATATTTAGTTGTCAGTTAATGAGATTCTGGCTGAGGTTGATAACTGATGAATCTTTACTGTAATTAATAGTAAACATGCAAGGAAGGCATTTCTGAGAGTGAAGAGTGACAGGTGTATGTGACTTTCAAGCAGTTCATTCAAACATAACATTTGAATCTTTATGCTGATGTAAAAACTGTTTGGCTCAGAATATATAACGGATCAGGGATTCAGAGCTGTTGTGTTTCCAAGGCAGGTCACTGCTAGCCTTTGAAGAGGCCTTCCAAAGTGCAGTCTCCTCACCCTCCCATTTCTGCCTTTTTTAATTTCATTATCTGGAATTTCAGCCTTTAGGAGTTTCAGTCTTTTCTGAAGCCCTGAATTCTCAGCACGCCTTCTCTCAGCATGCTGCTGGATGAACTGTCAGAGGTTTGCTGTCCCACTGGTTATGTTTCCCTCAGCAATGGCTGGACTGTTGGCAACACCTCTTCACATGCACCTCTTTGTTCTCTTCTTATCATCATTGCAGAAATAAGTTAATAATCTTGTCCATGAATATCTTGAAGGAGGAAAACTTTTGAGATGTCCTAAAAAGCAAAGGGAATTCAACGGAAATTAAAGAAATGCCAAAATAACAAGGAGCAGCTTGATCCAGGGTGTCTGATCACATAGAAGTGCTTACTGGGATATCTCAGCCAGCTTTCTGCTCTCTCTGGTTCATCTGTCCATCCCTGATAGGTGAAATAGGCTGTTGGTATTCCCAGGCAGGCTGCAGACAAGCTCCACCATGCCTGAGTGTATGGGATCATATGGCATATTTTGTGTTTTAGAGCATAGGGTTATTATGGTATCCCAACATCTAATACTTATGTCTTTCACTTCTACACCTCTCTAATGAGAATGATAATGTGTTCTCAGTTCCTTACCAAATCTGCAATATGAAGTTTATTTTTTTTGGTACTGAATCTCCCTTTTTTCCAGCATTTGCTTTCAATTCTTGAGAGTCTCCTTTTATTTTGCAGTTTGGTATAGCCAGTCTTCTGCATAAGCCAAGTCTCCATGACCCCAATTACATCATACTTCTTTTTAACCACTCATGTTGTGTCTAAAAAAAACCCTGCTAATTTGTTCCTTCTGCTGCTTCTATTTTTGTAGAAAGAATTGACTTGCACAGGACTCGTGTTTTCTCCTCTGCTCTCCTCACCATTTCTCCAACTCACTTGCTTCCTACTGCCTGGGAGAGAGATTCTGCTTTTCAGTTACTGTTTTAATTTTATCCTGGATCACTGTTGCCCAAGATTTAACTCTTGCCAGTCTATACAGTTTTTCATAAGAAATAAACCCCCAGTATTTCCCCTATGTTTTTTTTGTTTTATTTGTTTGTTTTGATTTTTGTTTGCTTTTGTGGTTTGGGTTTTTTAAGACAAAAGGAAAAAAAAATCACTTTCTGAAATGTTTGAGTATAGAGTTCAGTTAATGTATATATATAACTTAACCATGCACGTGTACTTAGGGTTTCTTCCATTATTGTTGCTTATTTTTTTCTTCATTTTCCCTCCGTGATAATTTATTTGCCTTTTGTTTTCACATTATTTGAAATAGATGGTGCTCAGGTTTTCTTGAAATGAAATGAGCTGTAACCTAGAAAATTCTTTAAACACTTCTGCCAAGAAATTGAAAACCACTTAAGTGACTTAGAAAAGAAAGAGCTGTTTCACAACCCAGCACTGTGTGCCATGTTCCCAAAGGGAAGCTGGCATTCCCCTCTTGCCAGTGCACTGCTGTGCAAGGACACCAGTGGAGCTCTGACAAGTCATAGAGCTGCATGTTATTGTTTTTCATGTCCTAAATCATGTAAACAGTTCTGAACATTCCCCCCCCCCCCCAGTTATAGANNNCCATCCCCCCCCCCCCCCCCAATTATAAAGCAGGATGTGAAATTTAAAACTGTCTGGATTTTCTCTGGGAAATACCATCATTCAAATGTGAGCGTTATCCCTACGCCATCATCTCCATTCGTATCTTGGGAGAAAGTACAACTGGGACAGGGATTGCTGAAACACTTTGTGAAACATGCTTTTCTTGCCTTTGAATTCCAGTCACACAGAGATTTTCCCAAAGCTGCCAAGTCCTCTCTGTACAATCTATGCATTGCACGAAGGAATAGTTTGAGGATCATTAAAAACTTTGTAACTGATACAAACAAGTTACAACTGGAGAGGAACTGGAGTCACACCCAAATGTAATATATGTGAAGAGTAACCAATAAAGCCTTGATCTCCTGACTTAACAGCATAAAGTTTTCTGTGCTGCTTCTGTCCTTTCTTCGTCCTCATTTCAGGATGTTCTTCTGATAAAGTCACCATCAAGTGTCACAGGGAAGAGCTGGATTCCCCAGCAGCTTCAAAACCCTCAACTGCTGGTCCTCAAAGCTTATCTCAGCACTTAAGCACATTGCTTTTGACAAGGAAACCCAGGACTGTTTCTCCAAGGGCAGACAATGCTGTGGCTGGCTTTGTGTTTAAAAGGTGGATGGCTGAAAAAACTACTTGTTAATTGAACAGTAATCAATTTTCAGATGAATAGAACAACTCTTGCCTAAACTGGGCATTTGAGGTCAATTAAAATAGTTTGTTAGATGGTACAGTGCTTTGAATAGAGTAACATATGCTCTTAGATATCTGGAAGATATTGGAAATATTAAGGGGCTAGAGAGTTTTCTAGGTCTTGTCACATGGCAGAGGGACTACAAGACATGCAGTGAGTTGAATTATTCAGCCCTCTCACATGTGAGTTCCTTCTGGGCTGGCAGGTAAGGAACTCTGGAGAATCTGAGAGCTGCAGAGCCACCTCTCTGTTGTACCAACTGTGCTCAGTTGGACCCTGCCCTGCTTGGCCAGCCAAGCACTCCTGAACCTCCTGGGTAAAGAGACGTGCAAGACCAAGAGACAGCAAACAGGATTAGTGCAGGAAGGAGCATTTGAAACTAGAGCAGTGTCAGACTTTCACAAATACACATGGGCAATATACGAGCTTTATTTCTTGGCATTTGCTGGAATACAATCCCAAACCTGTACTTAACCCTGTACTATTTGAGGAGATTAGTGTGACCGAGAGAGAGAGAGCCTGTGAGAATACCAATGGGTTTCTTTTTTTTGCCCTGTAGTCTATGACTTCTAGGGCAAGGGGTTTGCTTGCATTTAAATTGGTACTGGGAATCTTCTGGGCAAGGAAAAAGAAGTATTAAAATTAATCAAACAAAATAGAGAAAATATTGTCTTAGACTACAAGATCTGTAAAAAGGGTAAAAAAGGGGCTGAAGTGAAGAAATCCTGGCTGAATCCTGGAGGAGACTACTGTTGTGTGCTAAATTACATTCTTCAGGCATTTCAGGCTACCTTTCAGGGTCCTGCAGCATCTTTGAATGGGTGCCATGGTGAGTAGCATGGCTTCAGAGGGCTGCAGACTGGGCAAGGTGTTG
The DNA here is from genome assembly GCA_013399855.1 of Oxyruncus cristatus. Lineage (NCBI taxonomy): Eukaryota > Metazoa > Chordata > Aves > Passeriformes > Cotingidae > Oxyruncus > Oxyruncus cristatus. Next base: position 102,032 of record VXAY01001101.1, read on the forward strand.
AGCAAACGAAAGAGTGAGTACCTGGAAATTCCTTTAGCAGAGGTATGTTTCCACTGTGGTGTTATTTGTGCGGAATTTTTCTGGCAGAGGGATGGACTCTGTGGGACACAGTGCATTGATACATGGAATATCTTGCTTGACAGTAACCTAAGAAAATGGCTTTTTTTTTTTTTTTTTTTTTGCAAACATTCCTTTTCATTGGGCTCTACAGAGAAAGCAACTGTGCATTGTGGCTGTCATTTGTCTTCCCACTGCCAGAGTTCTTCCACTCTAGCAGACAGTAAATGCCCCCTAAACATATTCCAGGGACCCTTCTGTGTCTCCTGACCCTCTGTGCTGCTCATAGTCACCCATCACAGGAGTTAGGTCTAGTCCAGAAGTATGTGCTTTTTCCACTGGGAACATGTACAGAGTGGTGGGAGATGTGTGGGAAATGGCAGAGGTCTTTGGCTGTCTTGGAGCACGTAGCTGGGCTGGCTGGAGAACTAGAACAGAAGTGCAGAACAGGGACACTGAACTGAACCTGTTCCCACAACTTCCTCCTCTCTCAAGCTCTTTCCTCCGACATCCTTTACAGCAGCCGTAGTGTTAAGCAGTCTCCTTGCATTTGTGTCAAAACTCCGAACTCTTATTTGGTTATTTTTAATTGTGTAAAAAAACCCTTGTAGCACTTGAAATGAAACAGTTGCAGGGAGGAAAAAAAATTAGAAAAAAGAAAATAAAAACAGAAGCAAAGGTGTTGCCAAAAAAGAGGTGTGCTTTTAAATTTCATTGCACTTTTACGTGGGGCAGATAATTTGAAAAGGTTCAGATAAGTAGATTTAGGGGGAAAACCCAATACATTTAAGGTATTGTTTTAAAATATTGAGTTCAGTAACATCTCAGATTTATTTTACAGCTTACATTTAGTGAATATAACAAATCAGACTGCACTTTAGAGACTTAAAGAATACTGCATTCTCAGAATAACAACCAAAGCAGTTTCATAGCAGTTAGTGAGGTTGGATTCATGTCTTTGAGATTTGTGGAATATCTAATTTGAGGACAGACTGTATCAGGGATCAGAACACCCAAAATAACTAAAAGACTGCTGCAAAGTCTGGCTTAGAAGAAACAAGATTGTTTAAATTAGGAGAGCACAGAAGTTTTGGCAGGAAGATGATGTAATGACTCAGTGGACTTAGTTTGCAAAACAAAGAATCGGAATTGCTTGCTGTGCTTGAGGGGAAAAAAAAGACTGCGAAATACAGAGTGTGATTCTGAATAAAATAAAAAATGCAAATAATGCAGAAGAATGGTCAGCACTAAACAGTGTCATGCCTTTACACAAAGGTCCAATGCTTGCATTAAGCCAAAACATTTTCTGAAAGCCCACAGACAATGACAAATAAGTACACTTACACATGCACTCATACATATTCCTCACAGTGCAGATTGAAGCAGAAGGTGACTGCAGAGCAAGGAGAACCAAAGGATAAGAAGATTTGCTGAGGAAATGGTTGCACCTTTTGTTTGAAACATTTGCTTGAGCATAAACAGTCTTTTCCTGCTTAGTTTGTAAGATATTCTCCTCACACAGACACCAAACAGGTCTCACTCTTTCCGCTTCAAACTCCTTTTTTTTTGTAATGGTCAGTAGTGTAAATGCTCCTGTATTAAACATGCACCTTGCTACATACTGAGTTGTGCTGAAGCTCACAGAGATGGGCTCAGACTTCTGACTCGTACAGGTACACATGAGCAGTGGCACCGTTGTCTAAGTAATGGTCTTGTTTATCTGCAAAAGTTTCTGGTTCTTCAAAATGAAGGAAAATTAAAACTAACACTTGGGAAAAGACTGCAAGTTTGGTAAGCAAGTGAAAAAGGACTGTGTGTAAAGCTCTGCTTCTTTAGTTTAACACAATAAAAAGGGAGAGGTGAAATAGGATATATTTGTTCTTTAAACTGAGTTTAAGGGGATAAGAGTGAATTAGAGAAATACCAAGAAGGACAAAGAAACTGAAGAAACTGTTTAAGGGAAAAAACCCCACCTGATACAGAACAAACTCTCTGTAAATTACTGATTAATAAATATATCACTCATACAGGAATTTATAGGAATCCATCGGTTCTGGATGAGTTCAGTAATAGTAACAGTGTGGTTAAATCAACAAGTCTGGTCACAGGATAGACTACATAAATTGTGTTAGCTCTAAATTAGGACCTTAGGACATTACCACCTTCTGTAGGTGGATTGGAAGGATCAGAATTGAAGCTCTGTTCAAATTCTGCATTCTTGTGCCTCCAGGTTTACTGATTAACCTGAAACATGAAGTCTTGGATAGGTCAGGCCCCAAGGCAGGTGAGTTGTGTTGGCATTGTCCCGAAAAAGTGCTTTAACTTCATTTAACATTTGTTCTTTCTCTTCCCTGAGCAACTGTTTTATAGATCTTTCAGTGAACTGCTGTGTAAAAGACTATTATTATGACTGTTGCTTTCTTTGAGGCTTTTTAAGCTGAAAGTTTTACTTTTTTTTGGTTTTGGTGTATAGGTAGAGCAGGAAAAATATTTGTATTCCTGATAGTTGCCTTGTTTAGGGCTGAGGTTCTTCTGAAGGATCAGTCTCATGCCGGAGGGAGGCAGAGTCTGCTTCAGTGTCTTTCCTTGCATTCAAAATGAGATTCTGACATCCCAGAAAATATCCTTCCATGCACGCAGTTTCATGTGATTCATGAAAGCACCGCTAAGGATTCATTTTGTATTATTTTGGAGATATTTTTCATTGCTGGCAAAGAGGTGAACATTTATATATATGTAAAATAGAAACCCAATATGCCTGTTGAAAACTAATCATGAAAAATGTCAGAGGAAATTTTTTAAACTACAGCTTGTTTTTGCAATCAGGTAAAATAGCGTATATTTGGATCTGGATATTTTTCTCTGTGGAGGATGGAAACAAGAAACTGTTTCTTTCTAGATCTACCTTTTCATTATGCAATTGTACAGGCTGTAATACAAAGAATATGAAGTGGTAATTCCTCATTGCTTGATAATAAGAATTAATATAGATTTAATTGTTAAATAATGTATGAAAACACACAACAAAAATCCTTTGAATAATCTTTTATGACAGAGAAAGATTTTAACTTTTTTTCATGAATCTGGGCACATGCTATTGATTTATAACTCCTGAAGGAGAAACAATCAGCTCGACCAATGTTGCATCATTGTAAAGCTATTTAATGGAACTTACTTTTCAGCCCACACTATGACAGGTCTCATACTCCTAAGAAAAATCCTGTTATTATCTATTCATTATTATTATTCATTGAAGGCATAGGGTCAGGTCACAACTTTTT
>VXAY01001101.1:105398-174803 GCA_013399855.1 Oxyruncus cristatus
TTTTTTCAAAGACCCTCTGACTGTTGCTTTCACTTCCAGAGATAAATAAGGAAATGATGGATGAAACTTACTGCAGTTAAATTGTCCATAAAAAATTCTTCAGCTCGTCCATCAGGGTAAAGAAATTTCATGAATTCAATAAACCACCAGCAGTACAATATGTAGATGTACATGCAGGATGCAAAAATCCAGAGACCAACCAAGCTGATTAGAAAGACAGAAACACATTAAAATGCGTGACTGGTAAACTTTGGAGGAGGCTGTTTGATGTGGATAAGCTTCACCCTGTGCATCTCTGCTGGTAGCAGAAATAGCTGGAAACTTTATAAGGACAGCCTTGTAGATGGTGGAAGTGACTGGCATGGAAGGCAGGGGAGAGAAGCCAAATATTTCTCAGTTTGTTTCTACCAGGCCTTGGTGGTTTTCTGCTCTTCTATGAATAACGAACAAGGATTTTTCCAAACTATGTTAAGGACTTTGGGAAAGAAATACCTTTATTAAGCATGGGCTGTTTCTAGGCCATTTTCTGATACTTCTGACCATGATGAGCAAGTAATTCCTTATTTGTCTATCGGTTCCATTGATTTTATTAGAACTCTTTGCAGATACCTCAGTACAACAAATATTTAAGACTGTGTTTGAAATCAAACAGCTACTGAGTGCTGTGCAGAATGAGGTATTAATCTAATGGCAGACAGATACTCAGTGCCACTTTGTAATGTTACCAACAACTCCAGCCTGTGGCAAGGAAAAGAAATTTTATCTGTTATTCTGAGCACAAAAATCAAGAAAGGTTTGGTCTTTCTTAGGGCTACTAGCTTGAGTGTATGACTTCAGTACATTTTGTCTGCTTCATTACTGATAATTTCCTTTACATTCACTATAACTTGTAACCATTCTTGAAAGTATTAAATGCTTTTTTTATATGTACAGCTTTTTTTCCCCCCCACTGTCAAGTAAAACATTTCTCCCTTCTGTCTCAATTCACTATTTTAGGAACTCTGAAGGAGAGAAGAAGCCAATGATAGAAACAAAGAGCATTTTATAAAGAGAAGAAAGCAGAGTTTTTCTGTGACATTTTTGGCTCAGGTGTTTGTCATGCTGTATCTCTCTGCCGCACTGATAATTGGTATTTTGTTTCTGTGCTGAAGTGGTGCTGAATCAGTGCTGCTTGTACAGGACTTTTTAGGCTTTCTGTAGATTTAATACAATAATATATTGCTCCTTCAAGTTGCCCTCATTGATGTTACCACAGCAATGCATCTAGATCCTATCACAAACTAAGAACCTGTTCTGCAAACACTTCTGTGTTTGTTCAAACATGCTGCTGACATGTACTGTAAGACCTACCTTTAAAGTACTGCTGATGGGTGGTAGAACTAGGATAAACTGTATACAACAAGAAACAGTTTATTCCTTGTTAAGGGAACGTCACCTCTTGGAAGAGTGTACCCATTGGTAAAACTTAGAGCATAATTGCAAACTGAACATGGAAATATTTAAATAAGCAAATTACACTCTATGAATTTGCTATGAATTTATACAATTTTCCATGCTGTTCATGTTGCCATGTGCCACCATTAGCCACAGGTACCTAATGTTTTAAAGGAAGCTGGACAGGGTTGGTTTTCACAGTCCTGTTTAGGATCAAACCCTTCACACTCTGGCTCTGAGCCTGGCACAGGGAGAAGGGACCCAATAGCTCCAGCAATCCCCTGCTGGAGTCTGAGCCGTCCGGCACAGGAGGGACAAAAGCCAACTCAAACTGTGCTCCTGAGATGGTTGTTCACAGAGCTTGCTCTCCCTGCTCCAGTCTGTTTTCTGTTGGGAGGACAAATGGAGTTCCTGTGTTAATTAGAGGCTGAATGACATAAGGACTTTCATGTACCTGCTCAGGTTCAACAGCTACTCAACATTAGATAGATTGGTTTGGCATGGGATGAGGGAGACCAACTTTTGCCTTGGGAAGAGGTTGTCCCTCGGGAAGCCACAATCCCTCTTAGTCCAAAAGTATCTGTGAATGGGAATGAATGAGTGAATCAGAAGATTCCAGCTCTGCCATAGTCCAGCTTGTAAAGTAGAACATTTAATGATTAAAATAATTTCTTTTGAAAATAGCTAGTTAAAAATTAGGCTTTAAAAAAGGTTTAAATTGTTGAGCTAGATAAAAACAAGGAAATATTTGGGTGCAGACTGAAAGACAAGCCTTACCATGGGACAATTGCTTGCTTTCAATTCTATTTTGCCACCTGTGGAGGCTTGGAAGGGAGCCCAGCATTTGTACAGTGCAGCTTATCTGGTACTTGAAGCACAAAACACTGTTTGTTTTGTTGCTTTATGAACACATGATTTTGGCTTGAGTCCAAAGAGGCATCTTGAGATTTGTGTCTGATGATCAGTAGACAAGGTATCACTCAGTGGCTGTATCATCTTATCTAGCTTTTAAAATGATGGCTCTACAGTGTAATGCAACAAACACTTGTACGTGTTTTTTCTTTTTGTTTTTTTTTTTTGTTTTTTTTTTCCCTGCCAAAACACAGATACATTTTAGTATGGAAATTCAGATTTCTGTTTTGTACTGATGTATTTTTTAGCATAAAATAAAAACAAGGTAAAACCATTGAAAATTTTTACCAACAACCTGTTCATTAAAGAGATCCTTCCAAGGACTCTGTTTGATTCACAAGATCAATAATGGGAGAGTAAACAATTTTTCAAAAGTAAATGTAAAAAAGCCTTTTGGGAAGCGTAAAAAAAAAAAGACTAATATTTTAAAGAAAATAAGTAGGAAGGAGGGAAGAGGATTGGAAGGTAAGGAAAAGAGAAGCACAAGAACAAAATCATCTTTGTTCCAGTGCTGCTGGCAATCTCCCTTTTCAGCACTCTGCACTGATAACTTCCACTATCAAATTTTTGCATGAAAAAATAGAGAACAATGAATTCCCACACAGTGCTCAACAGCAAAGAACATGACATAGCTGCTTTGTGAACTTCAAACAACTGATGCTATTGGAGCAGGCAGTTCAGAGAGCTCCTTTATGGCTTGACTGATGCAAGATCTTTTGATTTGTACAAATATGGGGAGAATTTTGTGCGTATGGAGCTTCAGACATGAGAGCTGCTGATGAAATGTTAGCAATCAGTCTTTTTCTCTTTGAAAATGTGATCCTGAGGAACTTTACACATGGAAAAATAGGAAGATTATGAATATCATCCTAGAAATCAACATGTCAAAAGGAGGGAAGGGATGTAGCAGAGCAAGCGTAGATGTAGTGAACAGACCCTGTTAACAGGAACTGGATGCTGTGTAGGAGAAGAAAACAGAAGATTTTGGTGAGGAGGAAAGATAGGAGTATTTGCTCAGAGAAGCTTCTGCGGTTCAGAAAGATCTAGTGTGGGAAAACAGTCCTTTCTCACGAATGGTTCTGTGTAAGTTCTCTCTGGCTGTCCGTCTGCAGAGAAGTAACTCCCCTACTTCCAGGAGAGGTAATATTCTCACAGACATGCCTGGGAGCCCCTGTTGGGAGTCAGGCAGGCCACAAAACACAGGGGAGAAAAGAGCCCTGAAAAGCTGTGTGCATGAGAAAGGTGTTGCTATGAAAGCACCAAAACGGGTTTCCTTCTTTTCTTTTTTCACTGGCTGCATGAGCATTCAGTGATGTGTTGAAGTTCATAAGGGTCTCTGGCTTTGAAAACAAACCTTTCCTTAAAACTTCAGCCTGGTGCCTGGGGTTATCTGTGTGCATATCAGCTCTTACATGCTGGCACTGTGAGAAGTTGGGCAGAGCAGTTGGATACAACGCCCACGAGCACCCTCGTGTCTTCCTGGCTGTAGAGTTTAGAGGATCATAAAGGCCTTATGATCTTGTCATGTCTGTTCCACTCAGATCTGCATCTAAGTGTATGCAGAAGGGGTAAAAGAAAGGTGTTTTATTACTCTTCCTGATTGGAACCTCTAATATTCTCTTTCTCTCTCTCTCTCTTTTTTTGTCTTTAAATTTGTTTAATTGAAAACAAATAGTGTGAATGAACTATTGTTGTTAGAACATATTAGAACTCTAATCCTCTCCAATTAATATGGGAGACAGCAGCCTGGTAACAATACCTAAAGTCTTGTTAGTGGATCATTTTCTTGCTCTCTCTGGTCATGTGGTAACGGTCAAGAATAGATGCCACTGAGAACCTTTGTTCCTGCTGTCATTCTCACACACTCCAGAAAATACACATTTGTTGTTCTTTGCATGAAATAGTATTACATAAAAGTCAACAGTTAAGATCCCATTTATTTGAGGAGATTAAGATTCCATTTTCTGAGTCATCTTTCTGCATGTCAGTAATGACAGTATTTATAAGTTTTCCACTCACACTAGTTTTGTTTTATTATTGTTATGGCAGTAAGATTGGCTCTATTCGTAATTTCAAAAAGTAAAATGTTTGTAACATGCAGCACTTAATTTCTGTTACATTGCTTTTTCTTGTAAACCATACTGTCACAGAAAACACGGAATCACTGAGGGTAAATTGCATAACAAAATCAGGCAGGGGTGACAGAGGGCTAGTGCTAAAGCAAGATATTTTTTTTTTTTTTTTTGCAAGAAAGGCGAATTGCTAAGTTTTCAATAAAGCTGAATGTCATAAAATGAGAATGGAAGGTAACCATATAATGGAAGCTTCCCTAATAGTTCCAGCTTAATATGTGTCTTTCAGTTGCTTTTGAGTTTTTCAGCTGTAAAATTTCAGATTGAAATTGTTTGAGCTTATTCCCACTGGCAGTATTTTTTTGAGTAGTCCAAACTGATGTTTAAGTTTCATCAAATGATTCCACATTTTCTTACATCTATTAAGGGAGAAAATGGCTGTTTGACAGTTGTTCCAGTTTGTTGGTATGAACAATTTTTTTTTTTTTCTATTTACCAGGTATATAATTTACTGCCAAGAGTTTGTGGCAGAAATTTTAATTAATGCCCATGCAGTAAAAGTCATTAGCTGGTTGCTGCTAAAATTTTCAAACACTTTGTCTGCAGGAAGCATGATCCATAATCACAGTGTGACATCTCCTGTGGACAGGGCACAGAACAATGCATGATACTCCCCATCCTTTCCTTCCTGGGAGGTGAAGTTGCATGAAGTAATCTCTAGACTACTAGGTTAAAACCAGAGAGTGTGATCTTGATAGTGGATTTAGTGACTATTGGGGTAGCCACCTTGTATCTTAGGTTTTTGTTCTGCCATCCCTTTGGCCTCTGCTTTTTGTAATTGGTGTAGAAACCGCGTCCTTTTATTAGAGGTAGTTTATGGAGATCTTTTCCACCACAGAGGTTAGGTACAGAGACCAGGCATGGAATGAATTTTTTTTGTTCTGCTATATTGAATTTAGGAAACTTTATTAGCCTCCTGTTTAAAATATAATAACAGCCTACCAATGGCAGACCTGTTTGTTCATCCTCAGTTTTGCAAAATACGTTAAGGCTCTCCTCTAGCTGTGGTGTTTGCTGCCCTTTGAAGTCTCAGCTATTGAGGATTTTGCATTTGAAAAGTAGCCACTACTCTGAATATGCTTGATATACTCTTACTAGTGTTTTCACTGTGTCATGGGTAAATCCATGAAATTCTTACATTTCAGTGGGAGCATCTCTTTTGTGTCACTTCCACTGAGATCAAACTTTCTTAGAAGAGGAAAAAATAACTGTGCCATGAGTCACATTGCATCTGCAGGGCTTCAGGGAGAGGAGCACAATGTCAGTGTAAAGCACCAAAGACGTTCTTTCTTTCTTTAACATTCTAAATACCAAGGATTTTGCTTTTGAAAAGAAACTGCTTTTATGAATATATTTTAGTTACTGTTAATAGTGTTTTCATTGTGTCAAAAGTGTATTGAACTTCTTCCAAAAAAGCTCTATCTCCTGAGACACAGTTTCAGTGGGAGCATCTCTTACTGTCAGTTCCACTGAGATCATGACTGCTTGGAAGGGAAAGAAAAAAACAAAACTGTGTCCTTAAAGTCATACCACATCTGTAGGGCTTGGAAAGACTACAACATCAATGAAAAATGTCACATGCACTTTTTCAGTCTTTTCTTTTTTTCTCATTTAAAACCCTGAAAGATAAACTATTTAAAGGGTGGATATTCTTGATCCATTTCAGCCACTTCAGTTCTGCTCTCAGTGTCTAAATCAACCGGAACTGTTGAGGAGTGTTCGAGCGCTGAGACCCATATACACTTTTGGAAGAAAATATATAAATTAAAAAGGACAAAATCTGCATTTGTCTTGTGTCAGTCACCATCAAAGATAAGCATATTACAAGGGGTCAGATGCAACCTTAAATCTTGCAAGTCAAGCCAGGAAGAAGCTGAGCCCATGAGAGTTGGTAAAAACTATTTCCTTGGATTTTGTATTGGGCTCAGGACTGGAGTTCAGAAGCTGTAGCACAGGGTATGTGTGATACTTGTGGCACAGAGAACTCTTCCAGTGATGCATTTTTCTGTGAATGGTGGTAAGGGCTGTTTATGCCACTGCCCAGGAGCTGAAAAAAGGGTGTGTTAGCCTCTGAGACCTATCCAAAGAATGAAAAGATGACTTGTTACCCAGCCACTTGGCTAATGGAGACAAAATGCCTCTTTGCACTGAACCAATGACTGCTCAGCCAAGGTCCCAATTCTGTAAAGTAATTGAGAAGCAATTATTGTACTGAGATACAAATGTGCTTTTTTTTTTTTTTAAATACTTAATTTCTTTGGTTGCAGGTACTTGGTCAAATCACAAACCTGTTGCTTTTTGGACATGTACTTTTGGACTTTATGGTGGACATGTTGTTTATTATGTGAAGTGCGCTGAGTAAAACTGTAGTTTTACTTCTTAAATTATATGGACCTACTTGTTATTCTATTCTTAAGAGCATATGAAATAGCACTACCAGCAGAGACTCTGACAATAACTTCAGCTGCATGCTTCCTCTCACATCTGCTCACATCTCATTAGTGATATTGTTCTAATAGAATAAAAATAATTAACTTGTACATCTTCAAAGATGAACCAAACAGCCCCAAGTGAAAACAAATTTCAATAATTTACACTTCCACACTTTCTGTGATTTAAATCTGAAGCATGGTGATCTCTGGCTAAGACAATTTTAGTTCTAGACAAGTAAAATAAGTTATTTGAATAGTTGAAATTAGCAAGTGGCACATACTGTTGTCTTTTTTAATTTTCCACCTCATTACCATCTGCAAATGAGTCTGTAAGGTTGAGCCTACAGAATTCATACTCTTTTGTCATTAAATGTATATGCTGCTAGCAATAATTGGCTCTCTTAATGGTGTTTTGCAGATATATGTGTATTTACCCCCAAAATAAAGCAATATGGACAACTTAGAGAGTTGTGTAATCAAGACATGTGTCCTGAATTTGTGGGACAGTTATAGCTAACCTTTCCAGCTCAGTGCCATCTGTCTGTACAGCTCCAAGTTGTAAGTTGTTTCTACTAAATAAAGTTTAGTTAAAAAAAAAAAATGCAATCACTTAACAGTACATTAAGAAACTTAAGGTTTCTTACTCCAAACTACTAATGTTCAAACCTCAAGAGAATAGTATTCTTGGGCCAAGCATCTCTGTTAAGCTTTTTGTCAAATATCACACACATAGGGAGTGTGTGGTATTCAGCAGTGTTCTCCCAAATGATGTAGTTTGAAAGTAAATGTAAACCGGTGTCCTTTGCAGTTTCTGGCTCCAAAGAACTTGGTGAGTTTTTTTCATAGGGTAATAAAGGTGAGTCACCATTGTCTAATAAATCCAAGTACCAACTCTATGTAGTCTCTATAATATTATCCCACCATATATGGACCATAATCACATTATGGTCATTGAATGGATCACGGTCATTATTATGGGACTGTAACTCAAACCTTGGTTTCCAAACCACCATTAGATATCATCTGAACTAATGCAAAGTTATGTTCCCCTGGAAGTGCAAAAGGGTCATTTCTCAAAGCAGGGATATTGATAGACACTGTTTAAATTGAGTCCAGCCATTCTGTTAATGTGCCTAATGGGTCCCTATTGCCATACTCATCCTTGCTGCCAGTAACATATGATGACAAATGTACCATTATATTAATCCCTAGTAGTTTTTATAACATGACTTTTTTTGTTGTTCTGTGATCAATAGTTTTTGTTTCCTCCAAAAGCTTTTCAATGTCAGAACTGGTTTTGAGTTGTCTTAGAACTGCTGGCATCCTCATCTCTCCCAAAATCTAAGTCCATTGGAAGAGGATTAAACAGCTTGACAAACCAGAAGGAACAACTTGACCTTTGCAGTTTTGACTGTTCTTTCTTAATGCCATCACAAAGCAAAAATAAACAATATCTGATGATGTTCACATATCAGGAAAGACTGAAAAATGGCATTGCTCAGTCTTGACATTTTGAGTGGCAGATGGGATAACAAATAATTTTTTCCCATCTTTTCTTGTCAATATTTTAAAGCACTGAAGTTGGTAAATATAGTGCAGTTTAATTCCGCAAAACACAGATATCAATATGCTTCTCTGGCCTAATTGCTAATCTGTTGACAAGAACTGGATGATAATTTGATGTGAAAACAGACTTTTCCCCCCACCCCCTATTTTGATAGAGTGAGAAAGGCACATTATAGTGCTGATAAAAATAAGTATCTCATTGTCAAATATTCTCTGTGATGATTTCACTGCATCTGTCTTTTTGAGGTATCTCTCACTGAGAAGTCGAGCACCCTGCAGACCTGGACTAAATATTTCCTGTTTCTAAGTTAATTACTCTGACCTATGAACCCCAAATGTTTTAAATTCTTATTCAAACCTTAATGAAGTCAGCACCAAGTCTGTACGGTAAGTATCTGACCCACGTAATATAAAACAGTTAACTGTGCATATATTTTTAAATCCTAGTAGCTGCATAGACCAATGTCATCACTTATTCCTGTTAATTAGGCTTGCTCTTTCTACCAGTCTCACCTATTCCTGCTAATTAATCTTGCTCTTTCTATCAATGTATGGATTTTCTACAGGGCCTATCTCTATACAAATAAATTCTACCACTGTCATCTCCCAAGTGTCTTCCAGTAGGTTTTGGCAATGATTTACCCTGTGTTCTGGATGTAAAGCCTTACCAAATCCACTTTGCTGTTAGTTAAGCAGCATCTCTGAAGGGATCCAAACAAAGTGCATGGATTTGGCTTGAACTAAAGATCAGCTGAAGCTGGGGACTTGTCTAATTCTTAAAAGTATTTAGGTACCTAAAAATGAGGCATTTAGTAAATTTAAAAAACCTCCCCTAAAAAAGTAGAATTTAAGCACAACTAAAAATCCCACGACTTCTGCCTTTCACCTGGTGGCACCCTGGAGTGTCTTTAAAATTTTTGCACAACTTGGAAAATTGCAGTAATGAGAGGGTTTTATTCAGACAGATGAATATCTTGTATCAGTAATAGCTACAAGAATAGAATTGTAATTGATATATAATTTATCTAAAGCCTGCCTTCAGTCATGCTTTGCTAGGAACTTTTTACTTTGGTCCATATTTTCTATCAGTAATTTCATGGAATATGAAACAATGTGTACAGGGACCATGAGAGTGTTAAGTTTGACACAGCTATAACTGAAGCTTGGAAGCCTTCAGGGAAAGCTGAATGAAATCTTTAAAATTTTTCCATATTTTTTTTTTTTTTTTTTTTTTTTCCCCTCTTATCTCTACGGATACAGACCAATTCAGGTTAAAGGGATTAGAGATGTTATAGCAAGGTACTTAGAAAAAACATATGAAATAAACTTGTTATTGCTGTTTGTGATAGACTGCAAAAAAAAAAAGCATGTAATTTCTTAATTACCAAGACATTTCTTCTAAGCTGTACTAAATTACAGCGTTTGTCTCCTAGTTGGTATTTCAGTATCATGTAGGATCATAAACGTGTGACTTGGGTAAGTATCATATTACATGTTCATTTCTTTTAAGCCTATAAAGTGTTGCACCTACAAGGCATTTCCTTTATTAAAACTATGAAATCTATTTGTTGATTTTAAAAATAGTTTTTAAAAACATATTCATTTTACAATCCACTTTCTCTTTTAGTAGTTATGTATCTAGCCTTTTCTACCCTAATGGATGAATAAAATACTTGTAGGAAGTTTTTGTGAAATCTTCATAAAGATTAGAAGTTTTAGAAGATAAAATCAGATGTGTATCACCTAGACACTATATTACAGGACTAAATACAACAGTTGTTAGTCCTTTTTTTTTTTACAAGCATTCCCAATGAACTCAGACCTACCACTGATGGAAGATAATTCTGTCAGAATTTTATGCTCAATATGGATTCTTCTGATGTGAAATTGTACATTGAATGCACCTCTCTTCACCCCCTCAAGCAGCCTTGAGCTGGAGGAGAGGTACCATTGTCTGTGAGCATTTTAGCTGGGTAATCCTGACAAAATAATAGAAGGGAAAAAAAAGAGTTAATAAGTTGCTGCCTGAATTTCATATGGATAAAGTTCTGGAGAGGTTTCTGCTCAGGCCTAAATACTCTTTTGGATGCCACTGGACACCATAACTTGAGTAAAGTTTTGAAATTTATATGTATGGGTACAAAATAGCTGAAACTGAGCTTCCTGGAGTTGAGGCCCACTACTAAGCAGGCAAAACTATATCACCCTTCTCCTTTCAGTTTTGTGGAATAAGTTTACAGAAAGGTGAGAATAATGGTACATGAACTCAACCAAGAGTCATGAATAAACAGTCTCCCAAGTAAAGGTCCAATACTCAAACTGCCAAGGAACAGTTTTATGTCTCTTAATAAATACATATGTACATCCTAAAACATATACAGATATGTTAAAAATACACAGATATCATTACCTCACTCGTATAATGAAGTGTGATTTCCCCACTTTATGAAGACAAGAACTTAGAGCTTCTTCACTCTCTAAATCAGACATGCTGTCTGTATCTGAAACAGCTTTTCTCCTTTCAGTGTACAAACATATTAAATTGTAAATGTCAAACGTGATGTGAGGTTTGGGTGGGGACTTCTCAGCAAATCCTATTTTTGGTTTGCCAGTAAGCATTTTATCCTGCTCAGTAACTTGCACCTTCTCAAGCAGAATAACTTAAGGCACTTCTCATGCAATCATTAACTGGTTGTTTCTAGTGGGATCTCTTTACTGAATACTTGTTAATGTTCGTGATGTGGGTCACGACTCTGCATTGCCATTTTCACTAATTACCATCCTTCAGTGTTTTTTCCCTCGGCTGGAACATTGTGTTCTCCCAGGCACAGTGTATGCAAAAGTGGAGATATCACAAAATGAGAGGAAAAAATAACCTAATTATCTTCATGGTCCAGGAAGGTCCAATTAGCAATTAGAGAAATGTGTTGAAATAAAAATTGTACATTGCTCCTTTTGACTCTGTTTCTAAACTGTTAAGTTCACTGCTCAGATTTATCATGGGATTAACTAACTACTGATAAGAACACTTTTAACACCAGAGCTTTAATGTTTCTGAACACAGATGGTTTGAGGTGTTTGAAACTGCATGAATTACTGAACTATAGTATCATTTCAGGGTTGTTAATTGTTCACTGAGCCTTGAATGGAAATACACTTTAATACATGCTGCCCAATCACTGGTTGTGCAGTCATTGCAGCTGAACATGCAGTTGCCATGCCAAGAATGCCAGAAAGTGACCTCCTGCATTGAGTGACCTGTGAGTGTGCAGGCTCTGCCCCCTCCTGCTCCTGGCACCGGTGCACAGAGCTGATAACATGTTACAGAACCACAGAAAGAATAGGACAGTGATACTGCTTTATTCCAGGGGTAGTATACGCTGAATTAAAGACAGTAGGGATGACTGCTGTGGAAGAGGAATGCTTTATAGCAGGATGGTTGACTGCAATGATGACACATTTTCCCTGTGAACCTTGCTTCTCCCTCCTTCAGCATGAACTGCACCTGAATTACAAAGTACTGCAAAAAATGATTACAAACTAGGATTGCATTTGAAAGGAAAGTGAAAAAAGAGGATACTGTATCAGGTCCATAGTCAAATCCACAATTCATATTCCAAGGGTTGATGTAGTTATATAATACTCTTCATTTATACTATTATGTATCTACTTTGGAAGGTGTCTACATCAACCTTGGCAATCTCTCTCTGGGAAATCCTAAGGGTAGGCATAGATTCCTACTAGCATGCAGCCTGAGCTTGGAAGTCTACTTAGTGAAATACTATTTCTTAAAACCTCTGAAGGGCAACTAGGAGAGATCAGTGTAAGCACACAAGTAACAAAGAATTTTAATGCTTCATATTCTGCAGGATTGCATTTATTTTCTTTTGTCCTGATGGATTCACACTTCTGGAACTGGAAGCTTTGAATTTGGAAGCTGGCAAGAATATATATGTCTTTTTCAGAAAAGCTGTATTCTGTGGTGGTGGAGTAGGCCGTAATGAAAAATCATAATAAAACCTGTAGGCTGCATGATATGAAAGAAACAGAGGATAATACCTGCATTTTGCTCTTTGCCCTGGACAGGGCGGGGGGGGGAGCAAAAAAAGAAAACTACTTGCTGTCACATAGTTCATTAACTCATCTGTCTTGTCATTCAGTTGTTTAGGCATTTCTTTTTGCAGCTCTTTGCCTTGTGGCACGGACTGTATATAACCTCTTTTTATTTTTTTATTCTAGAAGATGCTTTCTATTTTTACACTTCATTCTCAATGTATTTATTCTCTTATTTCTTACTCTGAAGCCAAAGCCATTCTTGACCATGCTTTGCTGCTCAGGTGCACCATACAGATCACGCTGGAAGAATAATGACAGGCAAGGGGTACTCACTGTGCTTAAGGCCCAAGTGCTCGGAACCCAGGATTGCTGCATCGAGCATATAAATACAGGAATGCTTGCTAGGATATACAAGATGTAATGGCATTAGTTTGCAGATAGTCAGAAAAACATTTTTAGTAGTTTTGCGTCATCACAAAAGTCTAAAAAATTGTATCTGTCTTGATGTCCGCTGCCTTTTTGGGCTTCAGTCCCCTGTGCACTGGATACTCTGCAACAAGCTTCTTCAGGTTGGGTTACAAGTGTCGCAGGGGAGACCAAGCCATAGTGCTTCAGGGTACGAAGGTAATTGATAAGCTCTTGGCTGGGAAAAGGTTTCTGTTTTTCCATTCATTGCACATCAAGCAGGAGTTGGACCATGTGGAGAAGGCCAGATGGAAAGTAGAGAAAGGGGTGTAGAAAACATGAGGTATGAGAGTGTGGGTTTATTTATTCCAGAAAGAGACAGCCACAACTCTTTTGTCCAGGGAAAGAAACCGAAGGCCACTCTGGAAAGGAAGGGAATAATCTGAATAGCCCAAAAGAAAAGACAAAATTAAGGTGGCAAATTAGATTTCAGTTAGGTAGAATAAAAGATGACAGTTGGGACAGTGAAACATAGCACAGATTGAATGTGGAAATATGGCATTTCTGCCATGGGGACTTTTAAAGAACAAGTGAAACAAGCCTCTGTCAGCAATATCAAGGAGCAGTTAATCCTTCCTTGAGGCAGGGGAATGTTTTTGGCCATGTCTTAAAATCCCTTTCAGTACTAATTTTTCATTGACTGTATCAAGATTTTACAGGGAGATTTTTCAGCCCAAAGAGTATGAACTACGCGGTCCTCAGTCTTTTTGTTGAGAATTTTTAGATGCCTTTTCTGCAGGAGTAAGTGGAAAATGTCACGTGGGAAATGTTTCGTCAAATAAATGAATGTTGGGAACTACAGTATTTTACAGTTGTGCAGTGAGCAGGTCTGTAAAGCAGATTCCTGTGGTTGCTGCAATCAATGTAAAAAATCCTATTTGCTTAAGTGGTTGGAGACAGAAACCTTAAGCTGCTTAGAAGATACTGGTCAATCAATTTGAATCAAATTCTTCTGCCATGTGTGTTGAACCAAGCTCTAGTTTTCTGTTCTCTTGAGCGGTGACAGTCCGTCACGCCAATCTCCCCACCCCCACCATTCTTTGGTATTCATTTTAGTAATTATTAATTAAATTTGCCTTGAGCAAGTTATTTTGCCGTCCAGATTTTGTGAAAGATTTTTCTTTCTTGCTGCCTGCCTGCTTTATCACCTCGGTGCATCCATTTACAGAAGATGTAGATGCAATATAAAATATTAATTCATCAATTTGCTGAGGTTAAAATGGTCTTTCCCTCCCTTCCCCAGCAGTCACTTGGACCCTGTACTGCTGCTGGGTGGCTCGGGGTGAGCTGTACTCTTTTCCAGGGGCTGGCAGAGGGCACTGCTGGCTGCCTCCGGGCACCAAGGGAAGCCTGGGGCAGGTGGGGCTGGGCTGGGAGCCATCCTTGGGGATCGCCCCTGGCTGCTGCAGAGTAATGGGCACCAGGTGTGGGAGCAGAGCACAGCTGAGCCCCGTTGTGAGCTGCTCCGCCCTGTGCAGTGTAAACATAACCCTTGGGCTGGCTGCCCCCCGGCTCTGCCCGGGGATATCCTGCAGGGGTGCCAGGCTCTGCACAGCTGCCCTTGGTGCCAGGATGACCCTCAGGTAAAGAGGTTGTGGTCCCTTTGTGTGGGGATGGGATTGGAGTTATGGAGCTTAACGTGGCCCAGTTGCTCAATGGAAAGCTCTGGTATGGGAGTGGTTCTGTGCAAGGTGGGAGCTGGGGAGAGGGCAGAGTCACGAGGGGAGAATCTCTGTGAAACGCTATTGACTGTGGGCAGGTTCCTCCCCTGGCGGGGGCTGCGGGTTGGTGATGACCCCTCTGGGGCTTCTCTGGGTGCTGCCCGAGCCTCACTGGAGGTGCCCGGAGGTGCTCTGGGTGCACTGCTGTCCTCAGCCCTCTCCAGGTATGGGCAACTTGTGCATTTGGAGAGAGCCCTGGGGGTCCTGGGCTGTTTAGGTCAGATGAATCTCAATTTATTCACTTGGTTTTTAAGGGCTGGGGTGGGTGAACGTGGGATCCTGTAACATGAAATGTTCCGGTGGTCTTGGAAAAGACAAATTCCGACATGTTCCTAGATGAGTCTTAGTGACTGTGGGGGGAGCTCTGTGGTGTGTGAAGGGGAAACACTTATTGTGAGGGAGAGATTAAGGGGAAGGAAGAACATTACTTCCTCCCTGTTTTTTTTATGGTTAATCTGAACTTTAACTGAGAGCAAAATAACATTGTGTAAAGTTCTGAATCTTAGTGAGTAGACAGCCATAACCCTCTAGGGTTTTTTTTTTGGGTGATGGTTTGTTATTTTACTTTTTTTTTTTTCAGAGTACATATTGTTATATTTGGGGTATATCTCAAACTGTAGCATTCTGACTGCTTTATCCTGCTATTCTCTGTACCAGAGAGTGGAATAATGCATCTTGTAGTGCTGTAAAAAATTTATGTAACTCTGCTCCCCAAACCCAATTTCTCTCAAAAAATTGTATGTAATAACTCTGTGTCTGACTTCCATTTTTTCTCATGTCCTCTGCTGATAAAGAATTAAAACATACTAGAATCTAGTTGGATTAACAGCTGCCTGTGTTTTTAATCAGCAGAATAAGGAGAGTATCTCTTATATTATTGATTAGCATACTGTTCTTGATTACTGTGTTTATCTGAAATTTAAGCTTTTTGGTTTTTTTTCCCATTGGGTGCCCAACTGAACATTGCTGTATTTTATTGGACATACTAATTTGTAGCAAAATCACTGTAATTATGAAAATGTTCTTAATTCCTTTTTACTACGCATATATTGCTGCAGAGGTACATGCTGTAAGAAACTCTAAATTTAAGTAGTTTCATTTGTGCTTACACAGCTCAGGAAGATTTACACTTTTTCTATGAATTAAGGATAAATTTAGGCATTTAAAACTTTAGAAAAAATACAGTCTTTAACAAACTACTTAACTGACATTTTAAAATACAATATAATCTTTAACATAGAAGTGCTGTGGTCTTTGAGGAAGCCCAAGGCTAATATTTTTGCAGCCAGCTTAATCTTCAGTGTAGCAAAAATAAGACAACTGTAAAACTTACACAAATTACTGGTTGTACAACAAGCTGTTTTTTCCAAGCGTGGGATTGTCTTGTTTTAAATGGACCTATTTTGCTCAAAAAAATATTTGAGTAAAAATGTTCTTAAAATTAATACTTTTGAGCATCTAGTTTGCAAACCCCTGGATGAATCTAACTGCCTTGCAGATGGTGAATGATATTGCTTTGGGGGAAGGCGGGCTTTCTCCTTTCCCTCAGGTGGGGAGGGCTGGAAGGGATCTTCCAAATCCTGAAACAAAATCACCTGCCACTGTAAAGAGCTGTTACATCTGGTGTTATTCAGAAGTTCATGTTACTTGCTCACATGAACATCTTCCCATTGCTTTGCTATTCTGATGGTTGAAATTCTCCTCTGCTTCTTTGGTTATCGCTTTTCACTTCCAGATTAAACCCGACAATCTTGAATCTATTTTTGGCTCTTCTCCCTTGTTTTTTTCCCCCATTCCATAGATCTTTATGGACAACAGTAATCATCCTGGTTCTGTCTTACTGCATGAAACCATTTAGGAACAGGCAGTTAATACTGATGAGTAGTCCCTCTCAATCAGCTGCTACAAACTCCCTTTTCCAGGCAGTGGGTGACCGAGTAGCAACTTCCCTGACAGTGAACTGGGGATGCATGGGGAGAGAATGGAGCTGGCTGTATTATCCCAGGCTGAGGTTGCTATCTTTGCCTGTATTTCTGTGTTTTTTTTTCAGTCTCTCCACAGTGTAGCACCTGCAGCTTTCTGACTTTACGCTCTGTAGCCACCTTCCTTTCCAGTGACCTGCTGCTGCCCCCCAGCAGCTCTGCCCCAGGGCCTCGATTCTCCCCTCTGCCTCCAGCCCCTCTTGGCTGTGGATGGTTCCTAGTGCAGTGTCCCAGATGCTTGCCTGGTTTGTGGAGAGGCAGGAGCAGGTGACTTAATGGCTGCTCTTTCTGCTGTTAAAGACTGAGGGAACAGGGCCAGGCGAACACTTTATTTTATCCAGACAGTGCAGTAGGCCAGCGAAGTGGCTTAGTGGAACACATCCAACAGAAGAGTTATACATCATGCAAGCCTGGTACAACTCATGGACTTCATGCAATCCTTTGAATGTAGTTCATCCTCAGATTGCAAATTCCTCTCTGCTGAGATCTGCCTGACTAATGCCAGCCAGGAGCTTGTTGCACACCGCTGGGGCTGGAACCCCAAGCACGGCTATTGCAAAATCTCATGTGCACACACTTTTGATTGGAAACTTTTTTGCTCAGTAGATCTGTTATCCCTTAAGCTATCCACATGAACTTTATGTGAGCAGTTTGAATAGGAGTATCTTCTTAAAGTACTGTTCTCTGTCATGGATGCCAGCTCTTTTCCTATTGCATGACTACGAGTACCTGTGTCTTAAATCTGCCCACGATCAGAAGAAAACGTGTTGTATTCAGAAGTCTTACTGACAGCTGTAAGAGCAGTTGAAGCTATTTGTCCTACTCTTTCTTACTGAAGGTAACATTCCCAAGACTGGGAGTATCAATAAATATTTGGTTACATTACAGCATATGGTATGACCCTCTGAAAGCTTCTGTTTTGGTGTTGCAACTTTGGAAAACTGTCGCCTGTAGTTTTGAAGAAAGGGGCTAACGGTGGATAGATTGGAAGTGGGATACAGCTGAAAGGTGATCATTTAAGAGGAGCTATACTCGATGTTCTCACAAGCACTGCATATAAAACAGATCTAAATTTTTGCTGATAATGTTTATTTTGCTTTGGGGTAGTGGGGAGCATCCCAGTAAGGCATTTGGCAAAACATATTTATATCAGTTGGACCATTAAATAAAAAAACCCAAGCGAACAAGTAAAACAAGCTCAATGAAAACCTGAAGGAATCTGATAACTGTGTTTTTCTCTGTGTGTGTTTACAAATACGTATTGTCCTCCTTAGTTCCAAAGAGTGCAATAAAAGCTAAACAATAACTGTCAGTGTTATTGCCAGATGCTTCTGGAGAGAAAAAAACCAGTCTGAGGACAGCTGAGGTGCCTTTAGTGGGAAGAGTAAGAGAGGTACTTAGTGACCTCAGAAATTTGCAGTGGGTCTTCAGATGAAAGCATATTTTGGATCTACGAGGCATTTCTAGCTGTTACAACATGACTCTTATTACTTGTTTAGTAACATTTTTTACTAAAAATTTATGTTTATTGCCCAGGAAATTTAAAGGCAGTTTTTATACGTCATTGCGACTGAAATGAAAATACAAACATTTCCAAGTCCTAGCCACAGTTCGTTTTTTAGTGATATGAGTTATGTATGTTGTTGTAGAGCAATACAGTGGTGTACAGCCAGTTTAAACCAGATAAATCTGTCTAAGAACTGGCTATGTAGAAGAGCTCAAGTATAATCCTTGGCTCTGTGCAGGACATCCCTATGTGGAAGCAAAACCCTCCCTCCGTTGTCCTCCACTGCACCTTCTGGTGATGCTGTGGCTGTGCCATGCTCTGCCTTTCCTCACATTCCACGCTTCTCTCTCTTTGCTGAGCTTGCCCAAATGTGTTGCACTCTGAGGTTATTACAAGCCTTGGGGCTGCCCGTTAATCCTTTGTCAAGACCTCAGCTTTGTTTGTCTTGTTAGTCTGTTGCCATGGCTTTGCCTTCGTTTATACTCTTTTGTGAAAGATGCCCTGGTTCATATTGAAGCTTACAAACTACATTTTCAGCTAAACGGTATTCTGCAGAATCTGCATTTATATTTTTGCTAAACTAATTTTCTTTTGGGTTCATTGATCTCTTTAATGAAAGTCTAAGCATTTTTATAAGCCGAAACCTCGTTAGACTGTACAGAGGCTGTACTTTAAACCTATCTGTTCTGTTACTGTACATTTTAATAAAACTTTATTAGGTTACTCTTCTGATGAAAGACAGCAGGAAATATTTCATTCATTAAAAAACTTGAGGTGCTGGCAAACTTAATGCTGCATTCTTGTTTTCAGATTAATTACGGATTTTGTCATACCTTGTTAATGGGTATTCTGTGAAAGGAGTTCAGTTTAAATTATCCCATAGAAGATAACTGCATTCATGTCAATGAACTGCATTCATGTGACTTCTTTTCAATTAATAATTTTTTCAGTCTTGAATTGATTAAGTTTTTCCTGTTGTAAATGGGTATGGTATACATTTTATGAAGGTATTTTATCTAAATTCCACTTCTACCAGTGACACCTCACTTTGCTACAGCAGCAGATGCAAATCTACTGCAAATGTAAATCTGCTGGAATGCATTTTCTTCCTCCTTTTAGTGAAGAGACTTCATTTTTTTTAAAGTGGTTTCCTATGCAACACGGGGTACAGTAATCTGTACAGCTATTAGGTTGTCTGAATAGGATGAAATGAAATTCCATTTCCTAGGAATGAAAGCATTTTAATGTAACTTAATTTTGTAAAGTCCTGAGTAGCATCTGGAGGGAAGAGAATGATGGGGAATTATGAACTCAGGGGATTTGCTCAATATGTTGAATCTATTAAAGTATCTTATTTTTCTTCTATGACCACTGTACATATGTTTGGGCTGCTACTGAAAGTAGAAGAGCATGCTTAACAGAAAGCTAAAAGAAGGGGGGGGTTGTGTAGATATAAGCCACTTTTCCTTCTTTCTTGCATTATAGCCACACCTTATTAGTGTCCTGGCTTAAGTAAGAGGATAAAAGTCACTTGCATTCTTTCACTGCTGCCACCACTCTGAAAGGCTGTAATAAAGAAAGACGTATTTTTTTTTCATCCTATTTTATCCGTGCCTGAATTATTCCTATATTCCTAACTCTGGTGTTGGTTTGGTGTGTGTGTGTGTGTTTGTCGGTTTTGCTAGGTTTTTTGTTTGTTTGTTAGTTTTTTGTTTTTTTTTTTTTTTTCTTTTAACCAGGAAAATATATGAGGGAAAAAAAAAGAACCTGCTTTTAATCCAAATGGGTGTTCAACATAAAACATCTTGCATACTGTTCATCTTAAAGAGGAAAATTGAAAACTGGTGATAAGTTTCCTTTCAGAAAGGAACAGACTTGTTTATTTGAAAGCAATTTGCACAAAGCCCTAGGCACAAGCAAGCTCCAAATGTAAATTTTTTTTGAGCTGGTACTCCTAATTGTATCTTTCAATAACAATTATTCCCCTATTTCTTAGCTAGTGCTAAACCTAGAAGCTGCTTCCTTTGCTTCCTGTCAGTCAGGCTTTCAGTCGGACTATTCCAGGATTCTTTGGTTTCTTCTCCATTTTATATCTCCATGCAAAGAACTACAAACTGTAAGGCTCCAGCAGAACAGGTCGTGGCTCTGTGACCTGTGCTTTGCTCTAGAAATTGGTTGAGCCTGTATTCTCTGGCTCTTCTTGGGAGACACATTGGTTTCTGAATAAGTGTCCAGTGATGTGAATATGCTCAGAGTCCATGCAGTGGGTTGACTCTGGGCTGCAGCCAGACTCCCAGCCCGCTGTTTCTCTCGCCTTCTGCCCTCAGTGCATCCCTGGTGTTTCACCCCTCTGTACATAAGCTTCCCCAGAGGTGCCAGGAGTATTGGTGCTGGGCTTGGTTTGGCCGTGATCAAGGATGGGATCACTGGAATCGGATGGAAGAGGATGTGTGTGGGGCAGGGCAGCCCTGGCCTCTCCTCCTGCAGGGCCCTTCAGCCCCCGTGCCTGGGCAGGGCCACCCCAGTCCTCACAGCCCAGTGAAAATTCTTGCTGATAAAGTGCTATTGTATATTTGAATATCAAAGTTATCCCAGCAACAGCTTCTTCCTTGTTGCTGTTGGTGTCTTTCTGCTCTGAGAGCCCCATGGGTGAATAATGAGCGTGGGCAGAGTGGAACGTGGTCCCCAGTGCTGGGGATGCTGTGTGGGTGCTCCTGGGATCGGGAGAAGCAGTGGCAAACCACTGGCAGTTGAAAGAGGATGGGAAGTCTATAAGTAAAGCTAGCTTATGCCTTTGTCCTGCATGGCGATAAATGGTTGTAACATGAGGGAACACAAACTTATCTCAAAATATTGTGGAAGAAAGAACAAATAACACTCTGTACAGCAGCAAGGCTCATGTTTAGCTTCTCAGGAGTTTTTGTATCTTGGCTGATAGTGTCTAAATTGCACATTTTAAACCTGAAGTTCTAAACTTCTAATTAGATAGAGATGTCACCACCAACCAGGTGCTGTGGATGACATCCTTTGGATTTCATTATCTTTTTCTTTAGAGTAGGAGGGTTTCAAATCCTGCAGGATAAGAAAAAGTGTTTGGTAGGAAAAGTTTCCAAGGCTTCTGATGGCTCTCTATCTCACAGACTACCTGGGCCCCATTCTGGTTAGTTTTGGGTTTAGTATTTAACCTTTAAAAGTCTTTGCTAGCCACCAGCTTGAAAATTAGCAGCTGTGTATGAAATATAAGCCAAAGCACTAATCTGTATAAGGTGGTGTTCAATTGTTTGAATTATGTACTTCTAAAATAAATGACCTTTTAGAGCAACCTACTTCTGATATACTTCATCTGACATAAGGAGCACCTTCTTTCTTCCCAGTAAGCAGGTCACTTTGAGGTGTTCCTAATGATAGGAATAAATAGTCTATGAATGTAGAACAGTTGGGCTTTGATCTGGTTCATATTCCCGGATAAACTCTTCCCATGCCTTCCAGGAAGTGATTTACTTTTCACCTTCCCAAATTACATCAGGCTTTGGCTCCTGACACACATTCTGTCATGGGTAAAGAGGAGTCATTGATGCAGACACCCTAGGCGTTGTGCTGAATCATAAACCAGTAATAATTTGTCATACAATGTGTGTAATGACTGACCATTCCCTTCTGAATTGTCAGAGTTTTAATCCAAAGGATGTCATGTGGCATCCAAAGCTGGAGCTGTTGCTTTTGCACCCCATGGCAGCAAGAATCCTATGGAGGCATGGTTTGTTTTTTTTCCTGTTGGGAAGTTGATGGGAGCGGGGTCCAGAAAAAGCTGCCTCTTTCAAAGGCTCCTGATGACTTTTGGCTCAGTAGGTTCCTTATTGCAGTAGCAAACTTTTTCTCCTTCGGTGTCAAGAATCTCATGCCCTCTTGGTTTGAATTGCAATAGGAGAAACATTGAGCACAGACCTGATATTCTTGTTCCCATACTAAGGCAGAAAGTAGTGCTTTTTTTTCTGGTTGCTGTATTTGGGAAATGGTTTTATACAATTTTTGTTTAAACAAGACATTCGCCTTTTGTTTTTTTTTTTTACTGCTTGACTCAGAGTTACATTTCCAAACATTGCAAATGTTTCACAAGTGTCTAATAAGCAAAATCTAAGGTGATCTGCAATTTTGGATCTCTTCTAGGCTTGTTCTGCTGCCCAGTCCAAATTATTGGAATGCCTGTGGTGAGATAATATTGCAGGGAGCGTCCAAGGCATAGTCCTTGACCCTGTTCTCACTTTTCGATAGCTCTTAATACTGTTCAGTATTTTGGATGAATGAGAATAAGCTTGTGAAGTCTTGCTGGGTAGATGGGTTGGTGGATCAATACTGACCTTTGCCATTACAACTGCAATTAACACTGCATATGAACTGAAACAGGGGTAGCAGTTCGGCAGAAATGGAGAGGGCGGAGAGTGTTTGCAGGAAGATGTTTTAATCTAATAGTATTTTATGCCATGTTTTTTGTGTCTGAAATTGTCATGGAATTGAGAATAAAGATGTATGGGGAATGACTTGGTGATGTGGGTAGCTTTAAATCAAATCTCTTACGTGTGGTTTGTTTTGTGCTTTTTGTTTTCAACTTGTCAGTGCAAAACCTCTTAGGAGTGAGTTTAACCATCTTCATTAAAAGCCAGCTCTGAATTCAGCTGGTATTTGTTTATACTCCTTCGATTTCTCTTACTGCCTTTGCTGTGGTTTGGATGAAGAAATACTTAGCTCAAGGAGACCTCTCTAGCAGTGGGCAGACTGGGTTAGCAGCACAGTGCAGTCTGGGGGCCGTGGCAGGGTAGCCAGAAGGTGCCTATTCCCTGCCAGCCTTCATCGTTCAGAAACAAGCTTCACCTGCCAGCGTGACAGCCTTCAAACACCCCTCGGCTATGCCTTCACATCTTGTGTCACCACTGATGTCAAATGTTACAAGTGGCCTGGCACTTCTGACTCACAATGAAATGATCTTTGTCCTCAGCAGGTAGGAAATGGGCTTATTAAAATAGGACCTCTTGGGCAGCTGGAAAATAGAAGGTTCCAGTCTCATCAGAGGTTTCTGAATTTTTTTGGTAGTGTTTACTATTGTGATTTAAGGTTTTAAGGTCATGCCTATGCTATCTATTGTTTTGGTGGTCTTTTTTTTCCTTTAGGAGTATTTATGGGAGGGGAAAAGGATCAGTTTCATACACTTTGTATCAATACAGCATGAAAATGAGAACCAAAAACAGGAGAAAAAAGAAAAAGGGGTTTGTGGGTGGAAGGGCTCGGGGAAAGTCAATCCACTTCAGAATACTTTCTTCCATTTAAAAAAATAAAATAAAAGGCTTTTCTGCTGTTAACCAAACACAAACTCTGCATTCAAGTAGGAAGGTGTTTGTGGGGGCTTTAATCCTAGTCCTTTTTACCTGCTTATCTCAGGGCCATCTTGTATAATGAAATACAGAAATATGAGAGCATCTACTTTAAAAACAAAGAGGAGATGCCAAATAGTTGTAGCGTCCTGTAATTTTGGCCAGCTTTGTTCATAAACTCGAGAAGGGTATGATTACAACTGAAGAAATGGAAAAAGAAATACTTGTTAATTCCCACACTGTGTCCTGAAAAAGTGTTAGCGGTAGAAAGGGTAAAGTGAAATGGGAAAATGTGACTGGAAAAACTTCTAAAGAAAATTTAAAAGTAGCCAGGAGACATTAAATGAATGGATTGAGAACAGCACAGATTCATCATTGAATACTGCTGGATTTTGCTGCCTTGACTGAATTTGTATTATAACTTTGCAAAGTGTTAAAAGCCCTCTCAAAACTCTGCCCTACTTGTGATGGGAGAACAGCTTCCAGCCCTGCAGTGTAAGATTTTAATTTGTCCACAGGTATTTGTATGTGTGCAAATAAAGAAAACATGCTTTCCAAGTTGAACTACACAATATTCCCTACTCCAGGAAAAAATTCCTTTTTGACCAGGACTGGAAATGAGTGGGGTGCTACAGATGTCTTGTCTCTGACACTCCTGCCAGCTGGATGGCCAATATCCTGCTGCAGAGCAGCAAGGAGAAAGTCAAAAGGGCCAGGGGGAAAATTGATCTTCTTGGAGGGGTTCAAGTGCAGGATGCTCCCAAACATGTCTGGGATAAACAAGTAGTATCGATCTGTTCTGTGGGAATGTTAAATTTGCACTGAACAGAAAAATCTCATTAAAACTCCCCAAGATGCCCTTTGCTGCTATTGTTGGGTTTTTAAAAACATTTTTCTTTACAACAGTTTTCTTTAGATTAAATGGCCTCAAGTGTAGCAGGATCAATGCAGCTATCTGGAGACTGACTTTTGGTAAATAAAAATAACTGTAATACAGCAAATAAAACCTATTTGCCATGCTATCTAGTGAAAAGAAGGCTAGAATCTTTAATTTGTTCTGAAGCACTGAAAATGTATAATGTCAGTTTTTTGGGTGATTCTTCTCTCCCTCCTGTGCTGCAGCATGTTCCCAATGTGACAAATAATCCTGCCAATCAAGGATGCTGTAATTTATTTGTTGTTTTGTTGTTGTTGTCTGTTTGTTTTTTGGTTTTGTAAGAAAAGTCCAATTCATGTGTTTGAAAGTAAATGCAGTTGAAGTGGGACTGCAACTTCTATCACATGCCACCCCTATTTAAGGTAATCTGGATCAGACCCTTTCTTTTTTGTTCTCTTGAATTACTATAGAGGTTAGTATATAAAAATTGTATGTTTTACGATGGTTTTAGACTATTGCACGTAAAATTTTAAAAAATTTAACATTGTTTCCTTCCCTTTTTGGATTCCATATATAGATGGTTATCTCTCTCTCAGCAGATTTCTAAATGTCTTAGATATTGGTTAATGGTTTGGTCCTAAGTTGTTTCTGAAAATGAAAGTTCAGGTTGAATTTGGTGATATATCACACAAGTAATAACCTGGGGTTGTACTGCTTTTTATCTGAAGAGCTCAAAGTTACACACAAGTTACACACTTCGGAAATGTGTTGTTTATTATGCGCTGTAGTATTGTGAGGGAGGTTTGTGGAACTCTTTACCTTTGCCCTGTAAAACCATGTATACAGGCAAGGCCTGCACAAGGAAGAGTGGGCAGAAAGGAGACCCTCTTCACTCTTGCACTTTATTTGTGGGGGGGAAGCTCCCCCTGAGCAGGAGCTGACTGACAAAGCTGTCTTTGGACCCAATTCAACAGGGAAAGGCAGTGCCAAGCCACTTGCATCGATTCATTTTACCTTTTTGTTCTTCATTTTCCCTGACATGCAAACATACCTACGCAAATGCAATCTGCCTAATTTTGCTTCTCTCTTTGAGTTAAAGAAAGCATTACTAGTGACTCAGCATCCAGAAAAAGGGCAGTTTGATTTCAGAGCTAGTAAAAGAGCAGAGGACCTGGTCTCTCGTGAATCATCACTTTGAAAAAAAGAATAAGGACAGATCAAGGCTTACTTGTTTGATCTAGTTCCATTTTTCTGTGAATGCAGCAAGCAGTATAATGCCTTGGACGTCACTTCTACTTGACAGCAGCTAATTGCTCACATTTTTGTCAACTTTCTGACCTTTAAATGGTGTCACTTTTGACAGCACTTGAAAATGGTGACTGCTTTTAGAGGAAGCAAGAAGAAATAAGGCATGCATTTCCACCTTAATTAGGGTTTGTAGTGCATTAATGACAATCATGTTGTCAGAAAACTTTACACACTTGTAAGGCTGTCATAATGGGCAGTTGTTATTCCTTGTCATCTTCCTTTCCCTTTTGTATCCATAAAAGTGATGAGTGTCCCCAGGGGTAATGTGACTTGGTGCACAGTGTTTTCAATAGAATGCTGCTACTGGCATGAGGGGAAAATCACTGTATAATGTACTGCCAGACTGCATGTACAGAGAAACCAGTGGGGAAAGGAGGCCCTGTGACAGTCCCCATGTTGTGTGGGGAATGCCTGACTTGCTCGATAATCTGGACAAGCAATTTCTGAAGCCTGGAAAGTGCCCCATGTTTTGGGTTTTGGTACTACATTCTCTCTGAAAGACCTGAGTGCACACAATAGGGCCAGCCCAGCATGACAGCTCATGGAATTGGGATGTGGGTTTTGCATCCTGCCCCGTCCCAAACAAGGAAGCAGACTGGAGTGGTAGTTGCCAACAGAACTGTTTGCTTTTGGTGTTTCACAGGTCTCCTCAAATGTCGGGGGTCCGTTTCTGTTGTGTGACTATACATGGGTATTTGTCACATCTTGGCAGAAAACCTGCAGGGGAAAAAGGTGATGAGGATGTAGCAGCCACTGGAATAATTCACTGAGCTTGTAGTTAACTCTGTGGAGTTGTCACTGGCAAAAATAGAGGCTCTGGGAACAGGATGTGAAGCATGTTAATCACTTAGTGGAATGCTTGTCTATAACTTCAGATTTAAAAATATACAGACACCTTTCATGTCTGCCTTTTCTGGTTCATGGATTGAAGCCCCAGCAATTAGTAAACTGCTCTTACAGGCTTCTCTCTGCTATAAGTGTACAGAGAGCTGCAGAAGTCTTCTGAGAACAGCCATCACTTCCTTGAAAGAAAATTTAAACAAGGTTGAGATAACTGAAGAAAAATTAGATACATAGAAAAGTCTAAGTGCATATTTCAAGATATTGAAAGCTTAACTTTCCTATAGGACTTTTATAGCAGCACATTAAAAAGTAGAATATAACAAATATTTTAAATATAAAGAATGCCTGTATTTTCACCTTTTTTTGTTTGTTTGTTTTGTTTTGTTTTTTAGCAAAGGTTTCTCTCTGAAATGGTTCTGAATCAGTTTGTCCTGTGTCTCATACTGGCTTTTAGTATTTGGTTGAGGTCATCTTATAGGAAACAGACTTCTTGGGATTCCTAGGAGAGCTATTTACTGTATATATTTGTAGGTTATTAGTAGCTGAACTCTTCACTGTCAAAGTTGTGAATTGAGTCAGTGAGTTCTTGTATTATATTCATAAAACCTTTGTACTGGATGGATAACCCTGTCTCAGCAATTACATGACTTCTGAACTGCTTGAAGAATGGTTTACTTTCTTAAGATTTCATTCACTCTATTTTCCCTAACTTAAGTATTTAAATACTAATATCTGTAGACCTTTTAGTGATCAGTATAAAGTGATAAGCTTGCAGAGAAGCAGTGAAATGACACAGCTAATGTCACAAATATTCAGCTTTCATAAGAGCAAAAACAAGAGCCTTCTAGGAAACAGGGGTCAGATGCTCCTGCTTTAGGGTGCTCCTGGTACAAACCATGTGGATTCTTCTGGCCATGCTCAGTTTCTTTCATCTGTCTTTTATAGAAAGCAAAGGTCTGATCCTTCAGTTAGAGTTAAATGTGTCCTTTCCACCTTTCAGAGCCACAGAAAAGACTTAAATGTGCCATATTTGATCTTGAGTTTTGCTGGGCTTTGCTGTGGCTTTGTGGCAAAAGGAGCCCACACTGCAGTAAGTTTGCTGGCAGGACAGTGGTGGCCCCAGAGGGGACCCACATTGGAGCAGTCTGTTCCTGTAAAAGAGCATCCTGTGGAAGGGATTCACACTGGAGCAGTTCATGGAGAACTGCAGCCTATTGCAGAGGATTCATGCTGTGTTAAGTTCGTGAGGGACTGTCTCCCGTGGGAGGGTCCCATGTTGGAGCGTGAGGAGTGTGAGGGGTCCTCCTCCTGAGGAAGCAGCAGCAGAAACAATGTGTGATCAACCGACTGCTGCCCCCATTCCCATCCCCTTTGCTGCTGGTGGGGAGAACTCGAGGGTGAAGTTAGGCTCTTGAAGAAGGGAGGGATGGGGGAAAGGTGTGTTAAGATTTGTATTTTATTTCTCATTATCCTACTCTGATTTGATTGGTAATAAGTTAAACTAATTTCCCCAAGTCGAGTCTGCTTTGCCTGTGACAGTAACTGGTGAGTGATCTCTCCCTGCCCTTATTTTGACCCACAAGCCTTTTGTTATAGTTTTTTCTTCTGTGTCCAGCTGAGGATGGAAGTGATAGAGTGGCTTTGGTAGCACCTGGAGTCCAGCCAGGGTCAGCCCACCACAGCCTGCAAGGGGGGCATGGAGAACTTAACCTTGAAGATACGACATTAAAATTTTATTTGTGTGTTCTAATAGGCCAATCTCAGTACATGTACGGTCTGAATAGGATGACTTGGTTGTTTCATTTAGATAAACATTTATGGAAAAATGCATTGCCCCTTTCCCTGCCTTCAGCTCTGCAGGGATTTACTGCTCATTTTCCTCTGCTAGCTATGCATGTGGCCTTTAATGTGAATGAAAATAATGAGAACACTTATTACAAAAAATAGCCTGGTAAGTTTATATATAATTAAAAAGGCTAAACCCCGTCTTATTTAAAAAAATGTGCTGAGATCTACATGCAAGAAGCAATTCTTACTTTTCATGCAAAATTCTGTGTAAGGCTGTTAACAACATCAGATGTTTGTAGACAAGTACTTTTTCTGTTTTTCATGGGAGACAAAAGAAATATTCAAAATACTGAGAATGTGATGTATTTTTCAGGAAAAGTATGTTGACCTGTTGGTATTGCCGTGGTCTGCACTGCTGAAAGTGTGACCTTGTTTTGGAGCTGCAAGCTATTTATTCTGGGCTCAATGTGCCTTTTGAGAGTGTGGCCAGCAGTTCTCTTTTGTCTGAAAGAAGCATGCCCAGCTTGAATTGCAGAGAAAATGGTTTGCTTTAAAAAATGATAATGCCTGGAAATAAGCCTGAAGACTCCAGAAGTGGAAAACATTTTGCTGCCTCTGACAGTGTAGTTTATCGAGGTTTAGACACATTTTGAATGCTGTTGAATCAGGGTTTAAATTATTTTTCAGGCTTGTAAATGGCTTATTTATTTTTTAAGTAGGTTTCAGAAACATATTCTTGGTTGAAGAAGATGGTAATGGGGCACACTATGATACTACCAGACTTCAGCTCTGTTTTTGAGATGATTTCACCTGCCCCAGTCTCTCTCTGCATGGGGTCAGTATCCTGCAGTGCGGATGTTTGACCAGTCTGGTGCTTGCATCTTTTTTGAGATACTGCTTTACAGGATACAGTCTCTAATTCTGAGTTCCTTTACCAATTGTCTGACCTTGTGTTTGTCTGTGAATAGTTTTGACTTGCCAGCTAAGCTGGTTGGCTTTTATGGCTATCCTACTCTTCTCAATATTTAGTACCACTCCACACCAGTACCACACCAGTTGCTCAGTCATCTATGCATTTTATCAGCAGTGTCTCTTCTATTTATTTCCAGCTCATTCTTTTGTCTGTTTCTTTGACCTTGTTTGTTTGGGTTTTGTTTGTCTTGTTTATTTGGTTTTGTAACTAACAAAAACTGAGAAAGAATTGCTTATAAGATTTGCAGATTATCTATCTTGTAGACATAGTAACAATCATTGAAGGTGGAGCACCTGTGCAGATCCACCTAGCTAGATTTGGGGTTTACATCAAGTAAAACCCTTATCTTCTGACTGTAGTAATTTCCCTGTCTGTGAGCTCTGCTTTCACTCGGCAGTAGCAGAAAGGGATGAAACCCCCATTTGTGTGCAAGAGAAATAGTTCGATTTATCCCTCAGTATGTGATTCCTTACATTCTTCTGCTGCAGTCCAAGAAAAAATCACAACATAGGATGGAAATATCCCCTGAATATTTATCAGAGGTTCTCTGCGTCTGGGTGACATCAGATGTGTGCGTTCTCATCTTAGAGGGTCATGGACTTGATAGTTGCTTGTTCTGGGGTTTACAATGCAAGGGGGATGTGTTCCTGTAAATAATGAAAGGACTGAAAGGTTCTTAAACATTAACTGCTTCAGTGCCTTAAGGACCTAAAGAATGTGCCCAATAAGTTACCCTACTGTGACCCCTTGGTTTCACTGGATTTTCTTGCTCTTTTCTGAAATGTTTCTTGCCTAATAAAACGTCTCTGCACATGAAGGATTACCCTGTAAAGGCATAAGCTGTAGGCACTGAAATACAGAATAATGACTTTATTTTTAATTCTCTTCCACAAGGGAAGAAGAGAAAACATGATTTTTTTTTTTCTTGTGAGTGATTCATCCTTTGCATTTTTCTCCCTCCTTCCTTTTTTTATTCTAGAAAAAAATCCCATAATTATAAAGTCCTTGGTGGCTGTAATCAATACATCATCTTCATTTCACTAGGAGGTACTCCGAGTCATTGGGTATTCTGGGCCATAATTAAAGTTAGTACGCAATTCTAATAGGTGTGAGACTTCTACTGTCTGTCTTGTCTCAGAATAGTATATTTTAGGAAGTGAATTGTGAGCTCTTCTCAGAGAGGCTGAGCATCCAGGCAGGGGTGTATGATTGCAGGAAGTGATCTACAGATCTACAGAATACTTGTGCACAAGTGAGTGCAATTATCAAGATGGTTCATGTTACTCTTAAGTTTGCTCGTATTTTGACATGTTTCTACAGATATGTTTGTGAGGAGTGGATAAACATAGCAAGTCTGTTATTTCATTGCACTTTGAAGCTTGTCGATCACCCCTCATTTAAAGATTGCCCGCTCTCTGCATTCCATGTCTGTGTTTGTATCTGCAAATATTAATTAGCATTCTAGTCTGTGGATTTCAGAAACTTGACTTCAAATCTATAAATTTTTTGCCCAGATGTGACAAATCCTTCTATATGGTATGGGTTTTTTTCTCTTTCTGATTTTTAGAGTAGTATCTGTTTAGAGGGACATGATAGAAATAATTCTTACTGAAGAGACTTGATGGGCCGACAGGGCCCATCAATAGGTTAAGTTGA
Source organism: Oxyruncus cristatus (assembly GCA_013399855.1). Taxonomy (NCBI): domain Eukaryota; kingdom Metazoa; phylum Chordata; class Aves; order Passeriformes; family Cotingidae; genus Oxyruncus; species Oxyruncus cristatus. The sequence continues at coordinate 136,417 of VXAY01001101.1, forward strand.
CAATACAAAAATACAAAAGAATACAAAAATGTGCAGTTCAAAACCTGCTTGCAAAGTCAAAATTCCTTCGTGTTCTGAGATTGCAACTGCGTGTCATCTCTGCATGTCCTTTATTTCAAAATATTGGAGAATTCTATACAATATGGTGTACAACCAGAAATATCAGAGTTCACTTTTTAAAAGGTCAGGAGTTACCTTGCTGTGACTAGAGGCAACAAATTTATTTACAGTTCTGAATTTGTAGAGTTAGCTGATATCCACTGTTCTGCTAGATATCATTGTCTCTAAACTGGAGAGACATGGATTTGACAGATGGGCCACTTGGTGGATGGTCACACTCAGTCACATTCAGTTCTGGTAGCTCAGTGTGTAGCTGCAAAGGGGCCTTGGTCCCAGCTCGGGTCGTGTGAGAGTGACTACCAGAATTGCTCCTGGATGATAGGACAGGGAAGTTTTCTAAACACAGAGTTGTGGTCAATGGCTTGATGTCAAAGTGGAGATCCGTGGTGAGTGATGTTCCTCCAGGGGCCTGCTGGGACCAGCACTGTTTAACATCTTTGCAACATGGACAGTGCAATCAAGTGCACCATCAGTAAGTTCCCCCAGCTGTGTTGTGGTCAATGTGCTGGAGGGAAGGGATGCCATCCAGAAGGACCTTGACAGGCTTGAGAGGTGGGCCTGTGTGGACCTCATGAAGGTCAAACAAGATCAAGTGCAAGGTCCTGCACCTGGGTCAGAACAATCCAAGCGCAAATACAGGCTGGGAAGAGAATGGGTCAAGAGTAGCCCTGAGGAGAAGGACTTGGAGGTGTTGCTGGATGAGAAGCTCAACACAACCCAGCAATGTGCTCTGGCAACCCAGAAAGACAACACTGTCCTGGGCTGCATCAAGAGCAGTGCGGGCAGCAAGTTGAGGGAGGGGATTCTACCCCTCTACTCTGCTCTTGTGAGACCCTACCTGGAGTGCTGCATCCAGCTCTGGGGTTCCCAACACTTGGAGCAGGAAAAAGAGCAAATTCTGTGTTTCTGTTTGATATGATTCTATCATGTTAACAACTGGCAACAACTTTCATGGGTCAGGGTCACATTGCTCTGCTATTGTGCTAATGCAAAGAAGAAAGAAGCAGTAGCGTGTAGAAGAGGAAGCTCCTCTGAAAAAGGCATATAGTAGATAGGCTGAGTCCAAAAATGGGTCACTACTATTGCCTTAAATAACAGGGGTATATTTTCATTCTTTCAGAACAGTTACTGAATTCCTTTGGTTTAAACCTGTTAGGGAGATATTGGCTTTGCCATTTGTTGTCACGAGCCAATGGGATGGAGCACCAGTTCCCAGAATGTACTCAAGAACACTTCAAACACACCAAACGTCTGCTGTAGTAGGCAGGTGGCCATGGCTCTTTAACTGTATAATAGGAACAAATGACATAAAGGGATGTTAGCTGTCTGCTAGTGTCTTGACATGGACTAAATTGGAATGCAGGTGATGAAACTAGAGAGTTAATCTGTTAAACTGTAATTTAGGTTTCTGTGCTGTGATGCCAGACAGTAGGTGCCAAATTGTAAAGGATGACTTTTCTGTCTTTGTAGCAGAGAGTCTAGTGTGTTTACATGAAGGGAATTGTGATTGCTTTTAGTGGTGTTAAGGAATTTAATCTCAGATAGTGGAAAGATTTTTTCTTCTAAAAGAGAAATCAACTGACATGGCAGGATGGCTTCATCTGAGCACCTTGTTGATAAGATTAATGACAAAACCAAAAAGAAGTCTTGTGATCTGGGCAGAATTGATCTCCATTTCAGAAGAAAACTGTTTTATGAACACAAGATGAAGTACAGGGCATGGTTAGGCAGTTATGTTGGCTGAAATAATACTTACTTTAGTACCATGGAAATCTTAAGCAGCCCCTGCCTTTCCCGCTTTAAAGGCCTACAGAAATTGTGGTGTGACTGTGACAATGCGTGTTAACGATGCTGCATCCTTTGGTATTAAGAAAAAATGATGTAGATACACAACTTGATTTGGTTGGATTTTGAAAAATCAATGGTGTGGAAAGAGCTAGAAAATAATTACGTGCTAATTAGCAAAGTTAATGGCAGAGGATATGAAATATACAGAGTATATGACTGAAAGTAAGCTTAGATTTCCAGGCATCAGTAAGGAAGAAAGAATATAAACTGAGGTATGGGAGAACAGTCAGAAAAAGGAAGTTTGACAGAAGAGCTACAGATGAGTGAACAGGGCAGAAGAAATTTTTTTGTGGGAGGGAGTGAGTTTTTAGAGGCTTTAGTAAACAATCACACATTTCTTGTTCCTCCTGAAATCTCCTCTTATTTATTTGTTTTCATTTGCGGTTTTGGTTGTTAGTGGTGTTGGCTTACCTTCACAAAGCTATTGCATTTGGTTCCATATCAGAAATTCAAGTTGAGCTTTATCAGATATACCCAAAATATTTTGGTGCATAACTATACCAGCTGAAGCATATTATGAGATTGTTGGTCTCCATAATTCTGTGACCAAATATAGATACAAATATTTCTGGTGTTTTTAACAGTTGATGCCAGTGGTATAACTTCTTTGTTTGTTTTACTTACCTCTGTTCTTGTGTAATCATTTTCTAGAACATGAAGGAAAATGCAAAATACAAAGTAGTTCTTTTTCTTTCTTTTTTTTTTTTTTTTTTTTTTTTTTTTTTTNTTTTTTTTTTTTTTTTTTTAATGAGCTGCATCTAATTACATCTAACTGTGTTCAGATCTGGAAACTTAAAAGTTTATTTCTAATTTACTGCATATTTCCCAATGGCAGAGAATTGTACCAGCGCTGTACAAATTGTGTTGTTATAATTAGCAGTGGAGTGCACCAGTGTGTTTAAACACAGTGGAAGGACCACTTTACAGAAGATACCCCAATTAGCGCTCTTCCTTAAAAGTGAATGTGAAGTGCACCAAGACAATAAATCAGCAAGTGATCTCCAGAGCAGTAATGACACTTGTAGTTTTCAGCTGGATGGAATATGAACCAGCAGCCTGCAGGGAAACCTCTCTAGGTAAGCCCACCACCAATCACTTGGACTAAGCAGGTTGCCAATACCCACTTGGCACAAATATGTTTTTCAAGTGAAGGGTCTGTTGCTTTTTTCCTTATTCATATAGCTCCCATTAATGTCAAAGGGAACTATGTGTTTGTGAAAAGAAAATGGATCCCCTGAGGGTGCCAAGTATTGTAAGGTAATGTTCCTCTGTTACATTTTATGCACTGCTTATTTTTATGAGTTGTTGTAATTGTTTAGTGTGTATGATGGCTTTAGGGCCTGCTGTCAGGTGTGGAATCACTGCGGAAAAGGGGCTCGTGAATGAAATACCGAGAATTCAGAAAAGCAACCTCATCCTTTTCATGTCTGCAAAATAAAAAACATAATATTTGGAAAAGGAGCTTAAATAAGGAGAAGCAGAAACAGAACAGCTTGAGAAATGTGCAAATGTATGGTCCTAACTGACCAATTAGTGCCTACAGTTATTGACATTTCAGTAATTCATTAAGGTCTGCATCAGTTCTGAAACAACTGTATCAAAACCAACAGGTCTGCCGGGAGGAGAGCTTGTAAAGGCAGAGTTGATTAAATACACTGAACCTGAGAGACCAGATTAGTGGTCATATTTCTAATTTGTAAATTGAATATGTTTACAATGTAAACTACTTCTTTATTCTTGTTTTTTGAGGAAACCTTTTGACATTATTTTAGAATGCTGTGTCGTCTGAGCTAACAGAATTGTCCCAAAGCAATTGTGAAAGCTTTTTCTTGGTTTGTACCATCAATCAGAGAAAACCAGGTATTTCTTAACAATGATCAGATTGACTATTTCTTGATACAAGCAATTGGTGTTACTCCTGCTGTCATTATTTGAAAACTGATGATTTCTTTGACACTGTTGGCTGAGTAGAGGCACTATAAACAGTGAGAAGACACCATGAGTAAGAGTTGTTGTGAATGAGAGTTTAGAATGGACAAAGATGACAACTATTATAAAGAAAGCTTTCTATAAACCCAGAATTACTTTTTTCTGGTGTTGTGTGAAGTTCTTTATTTAGAGAATTTTTGCATGGGTAGAAGCATATTTTAAGCTCCACAGGGTGAGGGGTCCTCTCCTTCCTACAAATTCAGTGCTTTTCTACATTTCTGTTCACCATCAAGAGAAAAATTCATTACCAGGACTGAAATCATCTTCTAGAAGTATGTTCCACTTATATATAGCAATGGCTGTAGTCGTTCTCTGCACGAGGATTTTTAAGGTGAAGATGACTATTTACCTTGACTCCTGTGCTTCTGCCTGGTGCCAATTATCTTTGTTGCAAGCTAGTTTATTTGGAGTCTAGTCCACTCAAGTGAGTGGTTCTGCTGGGTAAATAATGAAAGCAACTCTTTTTTTTTATTCTCTACCCAGTCCTTGACTGTTAGAGTTAATTCAGCATCACCATGTCTGATTTGAGCTCAAGTGAGGAATGATGAATTAAATCTGTAAACAAGTTCAGTCTTTGGGTCAGATTTTTGGTTCCTGATTGATGTGGGTTATCACCACAACATGGGGACAAACTGTTTGCTACCTGCTGATTTATGTGCCCAGTTGTTGACTCTTTTCTGTTGTGTAACCTGTGTTATAGCCCCAAAGAAAATTCAACCCTCTGACATATTCCTGAAGCAACTTTCTCAGAACTTTCTTCTACATTGGGAATGGATAAACCATACTGTGTAAATGGTTTTTGTCTACTTCTGATATATTCTTGACAAAGGCCAGTACTGGTTATTTCAATACTGCTGTTTTTATTAATAAAATTGGTTCTTTTTCCCCTGGAAAAAAAAGCAGTATTTCCCTTTGTCTTTCAAGTGGATCTCTGATACTGTAACTAGGTTACCGAATTGGCACAATAGGCAAGTCATCTGGCTGGCCAAGTCTGTGTATCTGGCAAGACAGTACTGCAGGTGCAGGAGTAAAATACTGGCTTTCCAGAACAATTTTTTGTGGCTGACTTCACGTCCTTGAACTTCTTGCAAGCAACAGCTACTTTTCTTCTTATTGCACAGCTGAAGACTAGAACTGCGTTAATCTACTTACCTTTAACTTTCTGCTATAGGCATTGATTCTATCAGAAGCCATTTTTCTTCTGTTTCCTTTCATACCAAACTGCTTTCTTATTTCTCCCCAGTAGAGTAGGAAATGCTTGAATTGCAGTGATCTTGTGAATTAATTTCAAACCAGTTTATTACACAAGTGACCATTTGGCTTGTTCACAGTGGTATTTTCCAATGTTCAAAATAGAATTCTGTAAAAATCAAATTATGTTCACGCCTAGCTTGAAGATAGGGAAAGGAATAGGAAATTAAAAAGGGGTATGTGAGAATAATTTTTTCAGTAGAAATTTCAGACGAGTTTCCAGCTTAGGAGAAATGAATTTTAAATATTTTAAACTCACTGGTTAGGGTTTTTTTGTGTGTGTGTGGTTTTTTTGTTGTTTTGTTTTGTTTTTTCTTTTTTTTCTGTTTGACTATTCCATATTCATGTATTTTCCATATTTTCTTGTATTGCCATTGAGCTGGCCTTAGTGCATGAGAGCTGATCTTTCTAATTATGACTAATTGCTGAAGTAATGCAATCACTTGAGGATTAAGTTTAGCAGCACAGCTGTTACCTCTACAGGAGAAAGGAGGGTCACGGTACTGCCAGGTTGTTTTGGCAGTCTCAGGATGACCTCTGGCCCAGCAACTCCAGGAGAAGCAGCATCTCCTTGAAGGCTGAGCGTGGGATGTGCTGTCTGGGCAGAGGCTGGGAGGACACTGGTCACCCTGTCCAAGGGCATTGACTGTGCTCAGCCTGGCTTTGCAAAGTCTTCCAAGGCTGATGATGAGGCACAAAGGAAAATACAGCAGGAGGTGGGTTAAGATGGGAAAAAGAGCCTGATTACTAAACTCCATGTCAGCGAGTCAGCTTGCCTTATGTCACTCAGTTTGACATTGTGATTTTTAAAGCCCAAGACCGGAAAGTTTGGGCCCACCTCTTCTTCATGGCCACAGAAGGTTTTTTACTAACTTGTAAGAAACTTTGAGTGAGCTTGGTTTGAAGGAGTTTTGAAACTTGTACTCAACAGTACTGGTGAGAAAGAGGTTTTTGTCATTTTGGGATACGGTTTAACTTTTGGCATTTGCAGAAAATAATTAATTGGTCTTTTTAGTATGTTTGCTGGGACATCTTACACTTGCATGTTTTTAACCAGAGGAATCAAGATAACCTATTGCAGCAGTTTGTTTGGAAATATGCTTTTGTCTGGAAATGCAAGAACTTTGATTTATTCTCCTTTTAATGTCTTTAGTCTGGTGTGTACTTACAGTACTTAACACATTCTAGAAATGTAGGGGAAAAATGTTTACAAGATCCAAGTTTCTCTTCTGGGCTGGCAAACTAGGATTTTCCAGTTACTTTTTAGCTCCAACCCTCAGCTGATCAGGGGAAGAAATATCTGAGTGCTGTCTTTGAGCTCTATGGTTTTGTATTCAAGTGTATATTAAAGAAAGGTAGGTATGATGGAGCAGGGAATAATTTTAAGTAACATAGCAAAGCAAGTATATGCACAGAAAAGCACAGGCAGCCTGACTCTGACTAATGAAGTTCATTACCGGTGTTTGTGGTTGGTGTATAGCAGGTGGGCCCTAGAAGGAACCACCTAATCCTGTATCTTAAAGTTCAATCTCCTCGCTCTAGTTTAGTCCTCTATACATGAACTCTCTTCTCTCTCCACCACCTCGTTCCCCAGGTGTTCTACAAAATAAATCAAAACGTCTCCCATTTTATATCCTTCCTTGCTTGTGTTAAACATGTCACAAACTGAGATGTGTGGGGTTTTTTGGTTTTGTTGGTTGGGTGATTTTTTTTCCTTTCGTGAGGAGGGACAAAAGAAGACTGTTGTAATATATGTTTCTTGAACACTTCTAAAACAGGGAGTGATGCATTAGCATCTGGTGTGTTTGCCAGTGACATAAATTGTATGATGTGATTTTACTAAGTTCAAAGGGAACAGAATGCAAGTCAGCAGTGTTATAACACCGTAAAACCACTGTTGGGGTAAAATAATCAAAACCAAGTGCCTGTCTTTCTCAGTGGATTTATTCCTTCTGTGTTGTCAGGAGAGGGGAGGATGTGACTGATACTAATTAGTCTCTTTACAGGCTTAAAAAATGGGGAGAAGAGGGGTAAAGCAAACTATTTCTGGTTGTAAGTACTTGTAAACCCTTTCTCTTGTTTGTGAATTTGGCATACAACAGCTTGAAACCCTGAGGACCTACATTTGTTCAGCAAGACAACTGTAGGTAGTGATCCCTGGAGGCCATTCTATTTTAAGGCAGATGGAGCCCTTGTAAAATCAAAAGCTTGAAATTATAACTCATGCATACAATTCTTGTATGCATGCCTTTCACCAATCTTATGAAAAGCTCTTCAGATCATCTGCAATTTTCAACTGCCTTCATCGACAAGGTGTGCAGTACTTCAAATTCCAGGCTTTACTTTGGTTTTTATTTCAGTCTTGGAATTGAGTAGACCAAGTTCCAAGGTTGTAGTCTGCCTCTGTCACCTGCCTGCCCAGACCTCAGTAAGATGACTAGTGTGACAGAAAACCTGTCCAGCGAGAAAACTGCTGTTTAATTAAGTAAAGTGGCCTGGCCGAAAGCTCGACTTGAGAGTGAATGCAGTGTGGGTGGGTGGTAGAAAGAGACCTTCTCAGCATCAGTGAATGATGAGATTTCCTCAGCTGCCTTGCACAGCATCCTCCTTCCCAGAGAACAGCTGCAGCTGAGTCTCAGGCAGCCTGCTTGGAAGCCTCACTGCCCAACTGGGAACTACAGGATCACATAATCCTGTATCCTCACTCTCTTCAGACCTGACTCTGGACCTCTTTTAACAACTCGAAGTGATGACTTTGATATTATTTACTGAAATGCCACAAACTTGAGCTGCTTTGGGGCTTGGGGAATGGAGTCTTAAATCCATCAGGTTCACCCCAAGTAGTGTTTTATCTAGCGCTATGTAAACAAAATGTAGTGGTTTCAAATGGTTGCCAGTGGGAGTTAACTAGGGGATCTTACAGCGTACAGATTACTGTGATAGTGGTACTAGACCTTGATTACCTTTTAAAAAAAATGTACTGCAGAACACTTCAGACCGTGCTATGGAATATAATAAAAATTGAACTATACCTGTCAAATGAATAAAGAACATATTGCAGTGCATATTATGCTTTCCTACTTGTATTTCCTCACTTTCTACCATATTTTGGATTTTTGTGAGAGTTGAAAAATCATTAGTGCTAATTAAAACCTTGTAATGGTGGTTTTATGTAAATGAAATTGTCATTTCATGTGGTGCATTTGACTTGCAACATATGTCTCTTTGTTTGGCTGTTCCCCTTTTGGGGGAAGGCAGATAAAATGGGTGATATCTTTTCTTTCAAGGCTGATGGCTTTTAAGGACCTTTTGAATGTCCTGTTTTCCTTATACTGAACATAATTCACAGAATCCTAAGAAAGGCTGCATGGCATTGTCTCCACCTAGAGATGGGTTATTAAAATTCTAGTCCAAACTGTTTTTCCATGTTGAACTGCTTGACTTCAAAGTGAGGTTAAATCTTAACAGCTGCCTAAATGCCATTTCACTGTTACACCACTGTTTGGAACTTACTTTTGCAACTTTTATGTAGGAAAAAAAATATTTTTCTTTGCATTTCTGAATCACCAGAAAGGTTGGCTGCCATTAGTGTGACTGTAAGTGAGTTTCTGTCTAATGTAGATATTTTGGTATAGGAGGAAAATGCCATTGTTTTTAGACTGTATTTTAAATGCACCTTTTATATAAAGAAATGGGAGGGAGAAACTCCCCAAAGGAATCTGTTAATCTGTTCTGATGCCTCTGTGCTTAAAAGCTACAGTATAGTTACAGGTGCATTAACACATGTACACTGAATTCCCTCCCAAATATTCCTCAAAAGAAAGGAAAACTACTGTTCAATGCTTGGAACTGAACTCTATTCAAGACTTTCTCTGGCTTGGGAGGTCTGTAAGCTCCAAACTGCTATTTTGTGAGATGGACAAACATGATGAGGTGATACTTCATGGTGATTGCATATCTGAAATATTTATTGCCATTTATACAGAACTTTTGTTTTTCAAACAGGCAGGATGGTGCTGAAATTATGGAGAATGTTGTTTCCTGGAACATTTCAAAGAGCTGAAGCTGTGTATTTCATTTCTAAAATGCAGTGTATGTGCATGAATCAATAGTTCAGACTCATGTCAGGCAAGTCTAATTTAGGTCTGCCATTCTTGACAATGTCACTTTAACAATAACTTGGACTCTATCTTTCTGTGAGATACTTGAAAATATAAACTTGGTGGAAATTGTAGCTGGTTTTTATCCAGTATCTGAAAGGAGTCTCAAGTTTGAAAGCGTATTTTACTGCCTTTGCTGGTTGCTGTCATTGATTTCTGTGACCTGAGAAAAGGAAAATGAAACAAAATCTCAGATATGGTTTCCTTTATGAATGAAAAATGAAGGTAGAATTTTTTCTTTAAACCTGTTTCTAGACCTATGCACCACACTTTTTTTGAGAGCTGGCTGCACTGAACATTCCAGCTGAGAGACACATGTGAGTTTAGGATCACAATGATGGTTTTTTTGTTGTCCCTGATGTTCATGTCCATGGGGACTGGGACAACCTGAATGTAAAAAGAATTCAACAGTACCTGCATGCAGACATTTAGAAACACGTGTTCAAAAGCTGACTTTCATTTGTTGCTAGACTGCTTGGATTATTTAAGGACACTACCTCTGTGGATTTCTACATCCACAAATTTTTTACCTAAAGCTCTGAAAGACATTGTTTTGTTTGTAGGCTGTGTCATAAACTATGCCTTCATTATTTTTGTCTCAACTCTCATTTTATAACACAATGGTAACAGATAATTTCTCACTGTTTCTCTATTACATGCTAAGAGAGCAAACAGCTGCTGCATGTATTATTAAGATATCTCTGCATCCATGTTATTTGTCAAACATTTATGAGTTATTAGGATGCCAGATATTTCAGTGAAAACTGTTACAAAGACGTATCTTATGTTTGTTCCTGGCCTGAAGGGATAGGGAGGTTGGGAAGTCCCTACACTTAAGCAATAGAACATTGCTTTGCTGACTGGTAGATGCTCAACTTTTTAAGTATTAATGGAATTTACGTAATCAAATTAATTACTGTGCCTTGCCTGCTCTACTATTGGTCATATCCAAGAATGTAACACACTTGACAAATACTTATTTATGGATTTTTTTTGCCAGTTCAATCTGTGTTCTCCTTTTTGGTTGTTAAATACCTAAGACCAGAGTCTTTTGGTGTTTAGCAAATGTCTTATTTCATCAGTGTAAGTGTGTATATGTATATAGTCTGGGCAATACATTTTCTGAGACTCTCTAATAGGAAAAACTTGATACCTTTGATCAGATATTATTTATTCAGAAATAAGCCACTGCCTGAAAAATTTTGATGGCTCTGGGTTGTTGCAGATGTAAAAGGTAAGTGTTGGAATTGTTCTTTACTTAGAAAGAGTATGCCCAAAATTGTGTTCTCTGTCTGAAGATAGTGGAAGAAAAACAACAGTTCTTCCTTGGATATCCCTGAATTTTACCTCTTCAGCAAGCTTTTCCTTGGAGGCTATTATAAACAGATATTCATTTGGTATATCTCAAACTTGGGCTTAGGTAGCTTATGGGTAGAAACTATTTGGTAGAAGTAAGCAATGAGAATAAATCTTTATATAAGTTACATTGGGCCTGAATACCTGTTTGGTTGCACTTTTCAAGGCAATTGAATAGTGAAATCTGGGTATACAGTGCAGCAAATGAAAAGACTTTTTAAAATTGATATAAAAGACTGTATACAGAGCAGGACTGAAAGTTGCCCTAATGAAAAGGAGCTCTAGCAAAACTATTTAATACCTAGTTGTCTTCCTGCTACCAGCGAAGAATAGATGCAGTTCTGTAAGTGTGAGAGCGTACATGTGCTTTGTGTCTGTCAGCATCACAGAGGTGCTGATTGCTCCAGTCCAGAACCCGAGTGCCTGTATGGTGAAATCCCCTGCTGCTTTCCCCTCCCATTCTTTCCACTGCTTCCTACATCTTCCCTCCTCACCTGTGGTGCAGTGAGGGAACACATCAGGAAGCTCTGCCAAGTGACTCATGCTAAGCAGTCAGAGCAATAGTTTGGGAATACTCTATTCAGTGACACTCTTTTAGGGCTGGAGTGGAAAATGTTATATTAATGCATGCTCACAGTGGGTTTTTGAATGCCCTTAGAAATACTCCATCTAATTATGCAAATGCACGAGCTTGTGATATTTTATCATTTTGCCTGCAATCACTGCACCAATATTATTAAGGGGTTTTGTTCTTTTTTTTAAAAATAATGAAATAAACAATTAGGACCTCCCGGAAAAAATAGCAGGTTTTTCCTGTTGGAATTATGGTGTGATCTTTGGGAATTCTGGTGGAAAATATTATCATGTTTTAAAAGATAGTCATGAAGAAAAGCTATGCATGATTATTGATAGATTGTATGTTTGCAGAGACAGAGAGTAACTTCCCTCTTATATTTTTATAGTCTCTGAAGTTACTGTGGTGTAAATGCTTCTGTTAGAGTATGAATCTACCCACTTAATACAGTTGCATTAGAGTACAGACTAATTTCTTCAGTTATTAAATTATAAATGAAATTGACTTGTCATGTTTCCTACTTGCATGAAGACAAGGCTTTTCCTACAAAATGTATGAGGCTTTTTGTAAAATACAAGAAAGCTCTTTTTAACTTCCTTGTTCCTCTATTTTGAATTCTTTGGCCAGATTGTTCCTTCTGTAATTTTTAATAGACTTAAACAAAGTTGTCCTAATCCTTTACAGTGTCTGAAAATAGCTCAGTTCTGGTGAAGAGGCAGCTGAAAACAGCTGGTCAATCCCCAAATAAACTAATGCATAAAGCAGCTGATGGGTCAAGCCTGTCTTGAGAGTTTGCACTGCATGTGGATCTGTGCTTCCTTGCTTTGCTTTATGTGCAGTATTGCAGACAACTCTGCATGAATCTAAAAATGGGTCGAATCCAGTCAAAAGATTATACAACAAAGTTCAATAGAAAAAGTGAGAGTAATTATTCAACCACCGTCTGATTTTTCTGTTCAAAATAGCTTTTTTTTTTCTTACATACCAACTATACCACATAAAGAAGCCTGATGAGACTTAGGTCTACCAAGAAAAAAGGTGTTATCAGGCAGCCATTCTGTGTAATGTTCTACAATATTTATTCATAGCTTTGTGAAACAAAAGGAAAGCTTGGCAGAAAAATAGTGTTTTCTAAGAGTCTGAGAACTAATATTTGGCTACAACTTTGAGTACCTCACAAAATATTAATTACAACTGACGTTTACTCTGATTACTAATACAGGTTTAATTGTTGAAGGAGAAATCTTCTATGTGAACATGACTTTAATAGTTTTATTTAATTGTATTTCCTTTTCCAAACATGATTTTTTAACTCCATTTTGAAAATTTGTGATGTGTCGGAAAACTCTGTGCTCTCTTCACCATTAAGTCTCCACAAGGGTTTGTAGAGGATCTCTTTATTAGGCTTGACATGGCAAGAAACAGTTCCAACCTATTTAATAATCTAGTTGATGCTTTTTTCTGTACAGCATTCAAAAAACCACCAAATCATCTGATACTTTTAAAGCAAGTTTAGTGTTTCAGGGCAAGGAAGCTTGACATTTGCCACAGAATGAAGTGTTCTACCTGAAGTCATACGAGAAATAGGCGAATACAAATGCAAATTTCCCAATCCCTTCTGAATATAAGAGGGAAAATACTACTCTGGTCTCAATCAGCAGCAACACTTGCAAAGCTGGATTGTGGTTCTCCACTGGTATGGATCCAATCTTGTGAGCAATGAGATGGTAGTTGCCAGCTTTTTTTACTTGGTTATTCTTGTGATCCCGCTTTTCTTTTCCTTAAGTCACCAAGTGCTTTCAGGGCAGGAATTGAAGTAGTGATTGTGAGCACGAGGACCTGGATTGTTTTGTTGTTTTGGTTTTTTTGGTGCTCATTCCCCTGTACTGCTGTCCTGTGTAAGTCCTAATGCTGTGAGTGTGTCCTGAAGAACATGGTTGGCCATGGAAAACATCATCTGAAAGTGTAATTGGGCCACAGCTGAGGCAGGGACTGAACTGTTTGGGGGTCTCAAGGCTGGTCTCAGAAGAAGCCTCTGCCCGAGTGAGGTTCTGAGGATCCAGTTTTGGAGATGGAGTATGTAGGTAGCCCTGGTGGTAGGGCTAAAGATTAGTAGTTGGGCTACAGTAATTCTTTTGTTCAGCTCTTGTTTTCTGACTTGTAATGAGCTAGATACCTCTCTACTGAAAAAATACCTTTTAAAACTCCAGAGGTAGAATTGGTATAAAAATCTGTATTCCTCCTAAAATGTTCCTAATGCTCCCTAATTCACTTATATCTATCATACTTCTTTTTTTACTATTAGGAGTTGGCTTTCAGTGCCTGTATAATTCTATTCATTAATTGTAAGTAAGCTGGTTGAGATGCCACACTTTCTAAATTGAATTTACACTTATACCAGTCTTCTAGAATGATTTCTAGATGCTTTTAAATGGCTGTGACCTGGGTTCATTAAACAGACTGTATTTTCTGTGTCTAAGAAACATTTGTGTAATTAGTTTTTGTAAAAACCTGCTTCTGCCACTGAGATGCATATCGCAATCTTACAGATACAGAATCAATAAACCAGGAATTCTGAGCCCTGTTCCAAGCTTTTCAGCAGTCTTTATTCATTCATTAGCCATGCCTGTGCACTTATAGCTCTTCAGTCTACAATTAATTTTTTTTGGTGTAATTTTTTTCAGTATAACTTGACTACACAGATGGCTTTGGTAGTTTCAAACAAGCAGTTCTTTTACCCTCTTTATAAGAACGAGGGGATATGGTAGACTTACGCTAAACATAAGCTTTTTCTTTTTTATGACACTGGTATTTCATCATGGTCAGTTATCCTGAGTTTCTGCCTGGTTATTGCATTGCTTTACCACAAGTGAGTCATGGACTTGGACACCTGGCTTGGTGCTGCTCAGAAGAAGAGACAGAATTCCTGCGTTCCTACCTTGCTCTGCTTTTCCACTTTATATTTATAATCTCTATTGCAGGGCTAGGGGGAGTAGTGTTTTTATGGCCTGAAAAAGATGAGTCAGCCAGAAAGTATCTTGAACTCTGAGGAGAAGAAGCTACATGATGTCTCTCTTGGCCCATTGAATCTGTAAGTGCTGTTGGGAATTTGTTGTTGCTCAGTTCCATACACTGCTTTGTGCTCCTGAAGTAATGTGTTAAAGCAGGGACTTCCAAAGAATTCTGGTAGGAGCATTGAGAAGGGGGCATATCTGACAGGACAATTTGCTTCCTTAACACTTCATGATTTCTCAACATAGGTACTTACACTAAGTTGCTGATGTTTCTCAGGAGATCTGATTTCTAACAAAGGGGGCCCCTTTATGTTATTTCTGTGCTTTTGATGTGCCATAGCTTTCTCTGGGTTACTGTCCAAAGCATTGGGGACTCCATTACCACTCCAAGCTATGCAGGAATTCTGCAGGTAACATGCAAATTACAGCAGCTGAAAGGGTGTAGCATCATTTGGAAGAGTACACAAAAGCTTGTTATTCTGAGGCATGGACAAGAGCAAAGCAATGACCTCCTTTGGCCACGTTTTGCTTTCAGCTGGGATGGCTTAAGCAAACCAGCTCAGGGCAGTGATACAGCACAGAGCAGCTCTGGTCAGTGTTTATCATGGAGGCTGGTCCTGATTGACCATCTGCTCTTGCTCAAGCCACTTCTCTTGGCTCCTGTGGTTGCTGCCACAGACTAGCACATTAAAGAGCATCCTTTTTTGGGGGTGTCATTGTGTTTAGGCAAAAGTAGGTCTCTGAAATCAATCCCTGTTCTCCCCAGACCTAGAAATAAATGTATTCAACGAAAGTATTTTAATCCAGATAAATGTTTCTGCTCATTTGGTGCCAGTGTTTTCCTTCTGTCTTGCACAGGGCTCATTTCCCTGCCAGTTCTTCCTAGTTCTTAGGGCAGTGCTGACCCTTCTTATTAGTGGGTGCTACTGGATATTAAAGTGAGATGAAGGATTGAGAGGATGGTTGCTCACTCCCAAAGAGAGCAGGAGTACTGGCTCTGGCCTTGCACAGGAGGTTTTTCAGCCAGTATTGGGGTCTATATGAAGAGCTGAATAATTTTTCTAGCTTGAACATGGGAGCTTAGTTATGCCTTACACTCCTCCTATACATGTGCAGGGGCCTGCAATAAATATTCTTATTTCGTTAGGATTTTTAAGACCAGGTTTGAAGTTTTTGCATTAAAATCTGAGATTTTTGTCACTTTTATGTACAAGTTCTGCTTGCTCTGGCAGGGGTGAATAGAGACCTCACTCTACCTGTTGTGAGGAAATGCATTATATTTTGTGAGAGAATGAATATTTGGCTTAGTGATTTCTCCAAGTCAAATAAGGTAGAGTTCTTTGTGTTTGCAATATTGCTTTCATTAGCTCATAAATAGCAGCTGTTTGTCCTGGGTATGAATTGCCACAGAAATGGTTGAGATGGTAATTTTCAATGCTTTACACAACCTTTTGAAAAACCAATGATTTCATTCTTCAGTGCTGCAAAATTGGATCATTTTTAATATTATTGGAATACAATGCAGTTTTTCACAGTAAAAATGGTTCTGAGAATTAAAAAGAAATGAGGACAAAATGATGCACATGGGGATGAGTTAAATACACTGATGGAGACAGGATGAGGGCATGTGAATAGAAAGAATTTGTAAGATTTTGTAATGCTAGCTTGTATACTCATCACAGGACAGGTGTTTGAGAAATCTCATCTTTTTTAACTAAGCTGATTATGAAAAGAACTGTTATTTCTCCCTCCAGTTGTTATTTCTGTTATTCCTCTGCCTTCTGGATACATCACGCCCAGTGCTCTTTCTGGGTACCTCTCTCCGTCTCCTGCTTCGAGCCTGGGCAGGTTGCTAGGGAGCTCATTAAAGCTGTGGTAGGAAAAGAAGGTTGAGAGCTAATCAGACTGATCTGTCTTGTGTTGCCTTTCCCCCTTTTTGCAAAGTCTTTATAGTTTCAAATTTATACAAAATCATGTGTGGTGTGATGTGGTGGGATGCAGCATATGCTAAGCAATAGGTCCCTTTCAGCTCAACAGACTGTGCCTGTAAATCAGGAGATGCACTGAGTGTTCATCCTACCTGAACTGGCATCAGCTGGTCTTTGTTCCACAACTGAGTCACAAAGTGCCATTTCAGGCATGAGCAGAACAGACTGTGAGTGCAGTAGAACTTGGGAGGATGGGTGCAGGAGGGTTATTTTTTTGCGTTGAGGCTAAATACCCAAAAATGATGGTAGTTGTCAAACTGCAGTATTTTTCTTAAATGCTGATGTGAAATAAAATTTATAAAAAACAGTTTTCTGTAATCTCTGCATACTGTCTTCAACCTGCTGTGGAGAGGGTGGACTGGGTTTAATTATTTCAGAGTGCAATTTCCTTCCTAAATGTATCCAAATCTGGTTCCTGTTTGGAAGGCAGACTGTGGCAAAGAATTTTCTGATGCCAGTCCTGGATATTTTCCATTTTCACAGATTTAGCTGAATTTTACATATGACTGTGCAGATATGCAACCTTTGGAGTGGTTGGGTTCTGAGCCTGAAATGATTAATCTAATACAAACACTTTTGTGGCCAAAGATCCCTCACAGGTCTGTGATTGTGCATTGAAAAAGAAGGTACTTTGAGTGTCTGCTTTTTATTTCTCTAAAACAAAAGGGACTAGTAAAAAAGTCCACTTGTGGCTTATGTTGAGAAAACAAGAGTTGGTTTGTCTTTGATATTCTCATTACTAGAAGCTGAAAATCCATTTAATATCTGTCCTTATATGTGCATTTTAACATTATTTTGACTTTTCTGGAAGCCTCTTCAATATTTTTAAGACCTCTGAGCTTAATAGTCATAGTCATCTGGTTACTGGGTTGTCCAGACAAAAAGTGATTCTCAATTTATCTTACTCTAGATGTCATATTGGTAGTTCCTGCTTTGAACACTCTCACATTTACCTACAACACACCTGCTTTCTTTTAAATCTTTCTGAAAGTGCACATCTCACTGTTTGTGTAGATTTGTTTGGTTTCTCATTCCTGTATCAATTCTCCATAGTGATTAAATAAGCAAGATGGCACTATAAAGAATCCAGGATAAACAGTTAGACAGCAAAATGTAGTTTCTAAGTATATTGGGAACAGATGAAATCCTAATTACAATTTTGCTGTCAAACACGGTAAAACTGCTGATAACATTATAGGTGATGGTTTATAAGGATATAAACATTTCTGATCTGAAGGGGGGAAGAATGTGATCTGTAAAGATAGATTCTTAGCGTGTGGTGGTAACAGAGTTCATTTGAGTCAGGCGAATTACTGAGTCATGATGCTGCACTGCAGCTGATAAAGTTGAGTTCTTTCCTATTAGCAGATGCAGATAACAGGTATCCAAGGGATTTAAAGCAGCACCAAAGGAATCCTCTGGTTCATGGTGGTGTTGGTGTTTTTTTGGTTTGATGGGGTTTTTTTGTGTTTGCTTCTTTACCCCAGAGTCCCTGGGCAGCCAAGTTTTGGAATTCTGGGAGAAAACTGATATTCTCCTGGTATTTTGTAAGGGTAAACAGGATTATTTATGTGAATACTAGAGTTAGCTAGTATGACTGTGGAAATAATGAGTGTCTAATGAGGTCCTTGATGACCACAGTCAAGAGGGATATAGATCTGAGACAATTAGCATGACTTTTTGTTGGACAGTAGTGTCAAACTAACTTTATAAGATATTCTCACTCATTTCCAAGTTTGGCTAATTGATTAAAAACAGTACTACAATAAGACAGTTCATAGACATAAGGGATTTTTAACATGAACTGTAACACAGCTTAAATAAATAAATTATGCAGAGTGTACTCGCACTATGTGAATAGGAAGTATCTTATGGTAATGTAAAAATGTAATTTTAAATGGGAGGTGTTGACTGTACTTGAATAGTTCTAAGTTCCAGAAATTGTTGGTCTCGGTACTTTGGTGCAATAGTAAAAGCAGTATTTAGCCATTTCCTATATATACAGATGGTCTCTGTAAAAATGAGAGAATAATAAACAACAAACACTGGCCCTGACCATTCTGCATGATTTGGGCAGCTGAATTCAGTCAACCAGACGCTCACTTTGTTTGAGGGCTTTTAATTTGGTCATGCTTTAATAGAAGTTAAATATTTGAGGAAAGGAACTGAGTTCTGGGAAACAGTTACAAAAAAAAGCAGGAAGATGGTGATAATGGCTAATTAACAGTTTATGATCTCTCAGGGTGAAATTGCCCTGAAACCCTTATTCTATTCTTAGATTTACAAAGAAGAAACTATTTAGAAGGAGCAGTAGTTTCTGTATTTGATATTGCTATAAGAGCTATTGGGATCTTCTTAGTCCAGAATGTAGCTGGAAAATTGGTCAAGATGCATTAAAAATGGTTAAATGATCAAATATACATTTAAAGTGAATGAGTGCTACTGTTTATCTACAGGGACTGCTTTAGGTGTTTATGTACTTTGTGGGACAAGTATTTTGGTGAGTTTTGAAGCAAGATTGCCCCCCTTTTTTTTTTTTCAATGAATATAATGAAACTTTCACTGGACAATATTATTTTGCTTTCAAGTGTCAAGTAAAAATCACACATTTACTTCAAGTAACAAGTCTGCTTTTCTTCAGGAACATGGGCATAGAAACACTGGGGGACAGAGCAGCAATAAATAAACCATATCCATGTAATTTATTGGAGCCAATAATGATAAATTATCACAAATCAGCTTTCCAGCTATGTCATTCAATAACCTGTGGTATTTATTTATTACTTTATTAATGAAGAATGAGAAGACCAGCCTAACAAAAAAAAACCCCAATACCATTGACCAAAATTGAGCCAACCAATGCAGAAAAAATGACTAAATGCTTCTTGTTTTAAAACTTTACTAATTAAAATAAAAGCTTCAGGATAACTGTGTTTTGCTGAATGTAACCGATTGGTGGCAGTGGTCCCAGTTCAGATGTGAATGCAGCCTACGGAAACTAATTGACTAAGTTGTTTTGGTCTTGCCAGAGCCTAAATACTGTCATGTTTGTCTAGTAGATGAGAAAAAGCTCTTCTGTTTTGTGCAAACTCTGGCAGATTACACACTGCAAGCTAGACAGCAACGTGGGGTTTTCAGCTTCTTCACAGTGCTGTAGAATGTTACCACTTGAATGAACGTCAAGCTGGCTTGGTTTTAGTTGCAAATGATCCATGAATGTTGAATTGTATTGCTGTTTCAGATTTCCAATTGCTGTTTGATGCTTAACTTAATTAAATGAATAATGGCAAAATGTGTTAAAAATGTCCTATTGAACCTTGT
The DNA here is from genome assembly GCA_013399855.1 of Oxyruncus cristatus. Taxonomy (NCBI): domain Eukaryota; kingdom Metazoa; phylum Chordata; class Aves; order Passeriformes; family Cotingidae; genus Oxyruncus; species Oxyruncus cristatus. Next base: position 156,038 of record VXAY01001101.1, read on the forward strand.
GCTAGGATGTGTAATCCCTGTGATATCCGTTCTGCTCTTAGATATTTTTGTGATGAATCATCCAGTTTATTTGTAGTTAAACACATATTCACAGTAGGGAAAATCTTTCCATGAATTATTCTGCAAGCAAAATCCAGTCCCACAGTTAGATGCTCATAAATGGACTGAAAATCATGTTTATGCAAAGAAAAGGCACAAAGACTGTGCTTCATTGGACTCTTGCTAAAGCTTTTTACCTCCTGGGGGCCACAAGGCATGAACTGGCCCTTTGAATGGAAGGATAATTTAATTTATTCTCAAGAAATCAAAATGTAAATTAAAGACTAGATTCTGTTCTTGATTATGAGCCATGACCAGCATTTTGTATTGATAAAAAATGGATCATGAAACACAATAAGGATATTACCTGTCTTTTCCCTGGAGGGAGAGGTGGATGCTATTGCCTATGAAAGATGGGGGAAATGTGTTCTATACAGCTTGTTATCCATTGAACCTGCTTATGAAAATCTAAAAATTACTGCATAGAAAAAAAATAGGAGTTAACCCAAAAGTTTGCAAGGTGAGCATAAGAAAAAGTAGCAATTTTCAGTATGTTGTTTAAAAAAAAAAAAAAAGAAAAAAATCTTGCTCCAAACAAGAGCAAAAGATGGAGTCCATACTTTTTTGGGGCCTGAGACTTGACCATTTAAATCAGCATGAATGTACAATACTTATGTACAACAGATTCTGAAGCAACAGATTCTAAATGAACTCCCAGCTTGTTTTCTGGTATGGAATTTGAAAATAAAATCTCTATGGTTCATTCAATATGAATGTGGCAATCAATCTCTTGCCTTTGTATTCCAAAGTCATTCCTAATCAAGTCTTTACTTTAAAAAACTAAACTGCTTGAAGATAAAAAGCAAAACACCTCTGTTAAACATCTTATACATCACTGCACTAGAGTTATTTTGTTAAGGAATTAAATCTGTTTCTTTCAAATGATTCAATCAGCTAAGTGGATATTTTGTATTACCATGGAAATGAAATCGTAAAGTGTAATTGTCAGGTTTAAAAAGTTTGATGCACAATGCAATGTTTTTTTCATCTTTCATTTGCTTTCTTGTTTCTTCCTAATTAATTTCCTGATTAGAATCTGAGTGATAAACTTGATCTGTACTCCAGATAGGATGCTAACATAAAGAACAGAGTCAGAGAGGTGAAACAGAGAATTGTTTAAAGTTGTACCAAGTTGGTTGCTTTATTTCTATCTAATTATTCTGGAGAAATCTGGATAATTTATTTTACTTTGTGTTTGTGATGATTCAAAGAGAGAACATTAATTGTTTGTGGCTGCAAATATCTCATATTAAGCACAGAAGGACCAATTGCTTTCAGGGCTGTAGTTACTGATAATGTAAAGAAAAAGTTTTTAGATTTGAATATTAAATTATGCTCCACATCCACAGTTCTTGGCTTTTTCTACTTTTTGCCTTAGTGATTGCAATTAAATTTTAAAATGCAACTATTTACCTTTAGGCAAAGAAATGTCTGCTGGGTATGTGATGCCTTTCTAGACCAGAGCATTTCTTTGTTATTTCCAGGTTTCACTGTTGATAGTCATTATCTATGTTTAGATCTGCCTCTGAAATGAGGCAATTCCCGTTTTCATTCCATATCCACTGCTTTATATAAAAAGTTACTGAGGTCTTCCTTATCTGACATGCCAGTTATACAGCCTTTTAGTGGTTGCAGTGGCTGACTTCCTACTAAGATTCACTTAGATTTTATACTTGGGGATGGATTCTCTGCTCCTACCCAAAGACACACAGTTTACAATTCGTTACTTCTCTCATTTTATAACAAATACCAAAAAAACCCCTGAAGTACAAGGTCAGGAGAAGTAAACAAATTTGGTTCTTTTTGCATGGAGCTGAGTATAGATTTGACTGTCGATTCTCCAGCATTCCCTTTTTACCCTTATTGAGCTTTGCTCCTCCAGGCATTTTGGAGCTGGTAAAGGAGAGGCTCCCAAGACTTCTGCTCTAGATAAGGGAGCAGACAGGAGGAAGCTGATCTTCCTGCCTAATCTCACTCCTCAGCTAAAGCCATCTGTATTCAATGATGGTCACTCTAGCTTTAAAGCTCTCACAGGTTGAAATTTATAATGGCATTAATGGTAAAGAGAGACAAATAACAAATACATGGGGTATTGCTTGCCAGTCTTATAAAGACTTGCTTTCTCAAATTGTCTCACTGGAAAGAAAAAAAAAAGTATGAAATAGAACTATTTTGTCATGAGGAAGAGGATAGCAATCCCAGCTCTCCCAGGCAGCTATTCAGGGTACAGCAGGGCTGTCCGTGATAATATTCAGCCCACACTAGAACCAAGTGAATGACAAGATAGATGTGGTTTTGTACTTTTGTAATTACAATTCTCTCAAACGTCAGAAAAAATATTTTCAGGCTATGGGGAATGAAATTAATTTTTCAACTGTATAACAGGATTTTTCTTGATGTAGAATTGAACTATACCCCACAGTCATACAATTTACTTGTCATAGGCACATACCACTTTCATTCCTTAAGTCTCTATTTCCTGGAATTGCTTTTGCAATGTATGCTTTACTGGAACTGTGTTATTCCCTGAGTCCTTACTTTTCAACATAGCCCTTACCAAACAAAAAACCACACAAACAACAACAACAATGAGAACTCAAACCAACAACACTCCAGAAAAAAAAAAGAAAGGCCCACAAAACCCTCAAACCAAGACAAAATGTGGAGATGAGAAGGCAAAACAGTTCTGAGAAGCAGAGATACTGTGTGGGTCACAGGCTTTCCTGTGTACGTTAGGCTGGGGTTCTTTTTTTTTATTTGTTTGGAGTTTTTTGTTTGGTTGTTTGGTTGTTTGGTTTTTCTTTTTGTTTTTAAGGGAGGAAAATTAAACTGTCTTAACTGGATGTTCACAAGGGAACTTAGGTCTCTTAAGCCAGTTTCATCACTTGGTTGCTTTTGCAGTTTACTGAGCCCATTAGTGCGTGTTAGTTCACACTTGTTTGTAGCACTTTTGAAATCTTTATCTTGAGTCAATTCCAGCTGCTGTCTATAGCATATATATACATATATATATGTATATATAATTGCATTTTTTAAAAAAAGGGTGTACCTTCTCAAAGCCACAGGGGACTGAAATGTGAATACTGATACTACCAGCCTCCCCCATCCCTGCTGACCAAGGTGTCTGCAGAAAGAGTGAGCAAACTTCTGTCTGTTCTTGGCTCTGAATTAGTTTCAGCTCATAGGTAAGTTCTGTAGCCTTCCCCTCCTCGAGGATTGTGTCTGAAATACAGGAGTAAGTGTGCCAAGATCACTGCTGTGCTGCATTGAACTCTTTCATGTGAAAAGCTACTTAGAGGATATAATAGCACTATTATGCAGTTTTTCCTACCCCTAAGTAAGGATTGGCAATTTTTTTAGCTGCCTGGTCAATTCTGAAAGCACCTGGTAAATGTGCACTTACATAACTTTTGCTTAAACTCTTCTAAAGATAGCCTTCCTTAACCATGTTCTCTGCTGATAGTGTGGCCTTCATATGACCTTGTAGTTTAATAAGCTGTACATTACAGCATTGCTACTTAATTAGTTAATGATACCTTGATCAAATTAGATAAATTGATTGTAACAATGCTGTATTCAATTAATTTTCATTTGCAACTAATTACTGTTGCTACTAATGCCTGTAATTCGAGATGTGGCTTTGTGTTGAGATATCTTATTCATTTCTATTTAAAACAGGAAGCTAGATCTTTCCAGGCTCAAATGCATTTATTATTCTGAGTGTAATTACATTTAAGCCTGTTAATTGGTGGCACTGGATATATATATTTTTATATGTGATGCTTGTGCAATCTGTACCCTGCTAGTGTTTGCAGGCAAGATGGGCATCAAGTGTAGGTGTCCTGTGTCAGCCTCTCAAGACAGGATGAGTTTGCTGTTACAAGGTAGTCCATGCCCTGTTCTTCTCATCCTGTTGCTGATGGGCTGCTGAAGAGCAGAGAGCTGGGGTGGCTGAGGCTCTGCTGGAGGCTGGGCAGGCCTGGCACCAAACCCAGAGGGGGCTTGAGGCCTCCCTGTTGGGCAGTTTGCACTTGAGCTCTGCCCTAGGTGTCTTCACTAAGAAGGTTCATAATTTTGATAACAACTTGAAATGTTTTATTTTCAATATAGCCATGTTATTCTGTGTGAAATTTTAACATGCAGTATTTTGTCAGATGGGGAAAACTGAAAACAACATCAATGAAATGTCAAACTGATACAGAGCTTACTGTGACTTTTCATGCTTATAAATGCAAAAAAGGCAAACTTAAAAAGCCATTTGTTTGATGTGGTGTTTGATCTGATGAGTGGTCTTAGCCTCTCATTAAAGCAACCTTTTCTGCCAATAAAGGCTTCATTCTGATTTTTTCATATGGTTGCTACCAGACAATGACAAGAAGCGAGTGGGAGGAATTCATAAGAAAAGACCAATTTGTACCATCTGTTCCAGACGTGTAAGCTGAGGTGATACAGTATGGGGGAAAGCCAAAGACTTCTGTCTGAAAGTGTGATCAGTGGCTGTTTTGCATTAATTTAAAAAATTTATTCTCTTTATACTAGTTCTGGAAGTAACGTATACTTTACATAGTTAAAAAAAAAAAAAATCCGTACTAGATTTTGCATTGCCTAAATGACTGACATGGTGGTTTAGTTCTGTATATAATGAAACTTATGTGGAGAACTACAGTGGACTATTTCTGTTGAAGAAAAAGACTTACTAAATGCACAATCACGGAATTGTTAGGGTTGGAAGGCACCTTTGGAGATCATCTAGTCCAACCCCACTGGCAAGGGAGGGGTCATCTAGAGCAGGTTACACAGAAATGGGTCCAGCTGGGTTTTGAACATCTTCAGAGAGTGAGAGACTTCACGACCTCCCTGGGCAGACTATAAATTCATGTATAAGGAATTAATTTCTACTTGTCTAACAGATGACAGTACTGTGATTATTGAAGCTGGTCTTTTAGTTCTTTCTCTCTGCATAGGTTAATACTGAAGTTAATTACAGTTTTCAGTCCAAAGGAAACTTCATTGACACAAATCTAGATTTTATTTTTTTCTTTGGCATATTTAGCAACTCAATCCTGTAGTTGTTTTACATGTAGGGAGCTCTGGAAATGTGAATCTCCTGGTGGGTCCTGTGTGGTTTTGGAGAATGATGAAATGGTTGGGAGATCTTGAAGGACATCAGTTACTCCACTGCTGGATACAGTGTTCGTGCAGCAGGTCTCTGCAGGCTTTTTGTGTGAACTCAGTCCTCAGAAACCCAGATGTTATGAAGGGTTGATGGTAATGAGGCAACTTCTGAACCCATGGCTGAAGGGTGGGAAACAAATGGAATAATTACAGTTACATTTTTTTAGCCCTTGCCATGTATGGTTTGAGACCAAAATGTGTAGAATCTGTATGGCTTGAATAGTATTGGTTCTTGAAAGTAAAAGAACCCACAGACACTTGCTTATATTTTATTTTATCTTCCCAAAATCTTAATTGCCTTCTTTAACTCTTTAAATATGCTGTCTGCTTTACAGCACCCAGCCACACCAACTATAGTCTGTTTTTATTATAATGCATGCTGTGTTACTCTAATTAAAATAAAACTTTGCATTTCAAATTGTCATTTTTTGTTTCCTTCTTTAGCAAAAAAAAAAAAAAAGAAAAAAAATCCTTGTCAGAAGTGCAAAGTGTTCTCTTCACAATCTCATTAAATAAGTAAAGTAGGTCACTCAGCGTTCTTGTATCAAGCAAATACAGACACTAAACAGTCAATGTATTTTAAAGCTGTGTATCTCAACTCTTGTTCCTACCAGGCATGACCTTATATCAGAACTGTCACTTCAAGGTTTTGGCAAAATCTGACATATTATAGCTGTAATATGTCAGGAAGGCATGGGATGAGCTGAGAAGAATGGATTGCTTCACAGGCCAGTAAGAAACTGAAATGTGAACTGAGGTGAAGATATGTTTGTCAGTCATCAGTGCAGGTTAAAAAAACCCAAATACAAGGATGAACATGCTTTGTAGGTGCTTCCTTTTTCATGGACAATTAAGATTATATAGTACTGCTTTTCTCTTAGAGAGAAAGAAAAAAAGAAAGAAACAACCTTCCTCCCAATGAGTAATGCATTAATTACAAAAACAGTCATAAAAATAATCATTCTGATTCTCTGGAGGAACATTTGCATGTAGATGAGCCCTCCTGCAATGGACAAAGAAAGAATACTTAGCATTTAAGCAAAATCTAATGTTATGGATGTGTTCAATTTTCTTTTAATTGCAAAATATTCACCATGTAAAGCTGCTTTATCTTTGATGCTGGAGATTTCCATTACGATATCAACTTCTGAAAGACATGAATAGCAAAAGAATAAAAAGGCCTAGTTTAATTGTACAACAAATTCTGTCAATTACTGTGCAAAATCTGGAGACAGTGGTAGATCATAAACAAAAAATATTTTAAAAGTCAGTCTGACTTTACAAAAGTAAACTGTGACTGGTGATGAGCTGGATCCATGCTGCTTTGTGAGATGATAATGGAGTTTTTTGTATCAAAGTCTTCTGCACACATTAAGTTCCAGTACCAGCTGATAGTTGTATTGTCTGCATATAGGATTATGCCAACAGTTTCCCATTGTTTTGCATAAAAAATGGGGAATACTGGCATGCTAGGAAGTGTGGATTTGTTTTGTAAAGGGCTTTGGTCTTAGTGCTCAGCTAGAATGTTTTTTTCAAGGTTTTTATCATTTTTTGGTAATGTGAGTAAAAGCAGATGAAAATCTGAAGTATTAATGGTGTCCATCAACTCCCTGTCCGGGTGGTCACTGTGCAGCATCACTTGTTTAATTCATCAGTGCATTGAGCATTCCCAGGAGATGTATGGCACTATATGACAGCAGGGTGAGGGCTGTTGTATATAATGGGGCTTCCAGAGATCTATGTATTTTTGGGCTTATAAAGAATTATTTCCCCACCCCACTCTTCTGGAAGGTTATTAACGTCTTAATTTCATAGGTAGTCTTGAGATCTGATCTGAAGTTTGCCATCCACTGAGTGGATTCTCTTGGACTGGAAGGTCTCAGTAGTGATCATTTCTTGAGGTCATATCTGTAGAATTGAAAGTATTCCTTCATCCATTCCATTCTCCTACTGCTTCCCCCAGCTAATCCTGTGGTGGCCCTACCTAGAAGTGGTAAAACTGAGGTGGGTTGTCTGTTTGTTTCCTTGTCTCCCTTGGGTCAGGATTTGGTACCAGAACGAAGCTTCTCAATATCACCTGCGGGAGCACAAGTCAGAGTGCAGAGGTTACAGGCTCGTTGCAATAGTGGCAACGTGGTGCCTTGGCTTCACGCAGCAATACACTTTTTCAAAGACAAGGATAAAATACTTGAAACTTCTTTGTTTACATACTGCCCGAAGAAATATTTCTTCTTAAGGTATGTGTCTTGAAATTATGGGCATATATTTACTTACAATGACCCTATAGTGGGGTTTGAGACAATCATTCCTTCCATACATTTGATATGGGATGAGCTGACTCATTTGACTGTTGTTATGGTATATTCTTCCTGTGATGGGAAGCTATGAGAAGAATTTTTTGGTCACAATTTCTTTAACCAGTATTTTGATAACGTGTCACTAGTATTTTCATTAATATTTGTCTATAGTTCAATGAAGCGATAATCACTTTATTTTCCTGAAGTTGTGTGGCATTTTTAATATTTCAGCTCAAAAATGGCAAATTAATCATACATACGTCTGTAATCTTATTCACAGAAGCAGCCTGAAGCATTGCAATGTGACCTTTTTAGAGCACAATTACTGGTGTGTTTTGCAGAAATCGCTTTTTTTTACCAGAATTCTGATCTTGTTCAAACCAGACAGATACAGCCTAGATGTATGAACGAAGTTAGGTTATTCATCTGCTTATGTTTAGGTTTTTTAAAAGAGACATAAATACACATTTTAAAAAGAAAAACTTTATTGGAAAGCTATTATACCACTAAAGATGTCTCTTTACAATTTCCAAAGTGTAGGGTAGTTAAAATTTAAAAATCTGCCATAAACAAAGTTAGTGCTTTGATATGATATAGGTCTCCCTGTTTGAGTATATTTATGAAGAGACCCTGAATATAAATTATTTTGTTTAACCTTGAAAATAGCCTGATTTTATTGAATGCTTAAAGTAGTATATATAGAGAAGATACCAGTTTTTGGGGATTAGGTGTATCTAAAGTCTGACAGCATTCCATTACCTGATGTGATTGAATAGCTTAGAGGTTGTCATGGAGGGTAAGGATTATCTACAGCTATAAGCATGCTTTTGTTCCAAGGGATGGCTTTATTGTGTCCTACACATATGTCTTCACTTAGTGGAACCTAAAATATTTTTTTCTATCCTAAGAACTTTTCTACGTAAAAGAAGAGTTCTAACTCTTGTCTCCTCTATTCTTACTGTATCTTCACTTTTCTTTAAAAGGAACCAAAAGCCATCAAACCAAAAAAAAGCCCTACCAAAACAACTGCGCAATTCAATCAAGTGAGTTTGAATTACTTCCTCCTCCCAACTCCACAGCTGACTATAAATTGATTTTCTACCCTCCTGTCTTCAAAATAAATTGCTGCAGAAGCATAAATTTCACCAGCCAGTTATAAAAACAGGTAATCTTTAGTCCAGTTTTCCAGATAGGAATGCTTGAGATGCAGACATTACTCATTACTTTTTTTTTTCCCCTGGTAATGCTACTTTGTGTATTATAACAGATTTCTAGGATTCAAAATTATNTTACTCTTTATTTTTTTTTCCCCTGGTAATGCTACTTTGTGTATTATAACAGATTTCTAGGATTCAAAATTATTTGAAGAAGGATAAGTTGTTTATTGTTACAATCAATCCAATATGCCAGTAATTCAGAATGCTAAGTCTTTAAGAATTCAACTTTTAAAGACCACACAGACCAGATCTCTTCAGACTGTTAGAGCTTATTTAATAAGTGTTTAATAAGACCTGATTCTGACTGATCTTACAAAAGTTTAGATGATTTGATAATAGAGGAGAAAATTAAATTAGTTATTAAAACATTTTACGGGGGAAATGTCAAGAAATTCAGATCATACGCATAGCACATCTGTTTCAAGAGTTGCAAAGGACTTCAAGCAGTTTCAAAATGGACTACATAATGCAATTTCTAGATAGATACTGCAAGGTCCCAAATTATTTCTACTGTTTCTGTTTACCCTGTTTAATAACTCTGAGTCCCAGCTGTTTTCATCTGAAATCTAATTTATAGTGTTTAACTCTACCAGTAGAATAGTTGCACTGGGAGACCTCTAGAAAGAGCTATTTCCTGCCCATGCCATCTTAGAACTTGAACTGTTAGCCTGACCAAAATGGTTGTAAGCAAATCTGTGCAGATAGAAGAGTACTTTCCCAGAGACAAGTCTCCAGGCAGGCACTTTCTTTTTTGATGCATCGTGGTAAAAGTTCTGTTATGTCCTGAGACTACTTGGTATTTTTTGCCTTGGTAAAATGGCCCTCATCTCCTGCTGATTTTGCTCAGCTTGTGGTGCTCATTACTTTACAGGTTATAGCACAGTGCTAACTTCCCAGTAGGGCACAGCTACATTTTTTTATTGCAATAGTTTGCTCTGGAGATGTTCTGAACGACTGCAAGGCCAAACAGAATCGTTAGGCATGGTAGATAATCCAGTACTGTGCTGGTTCAGAGAGTCCAGCCCAACAACCTGCGCTGCTGCATTTCATCAGGCTGGAAGTTCAGATCTACCTTAAACTCTTGTGCAGTTCTGATGCTATGTGTTGATTGTGCTTCAGTGCAGTCATTCTGAGAATTATTTTCCTAACATGATTTATTACTTGACTTTCTGTGAGACACTTCAAGTGCTTTATGGTATTGGACTAGTCTGTATTTATCATTTATCAGATCTGCACGAGCACATACTGGATCTTGAGCATGTGCCTGAGTTAGGATGGAACTACCCATGCTAAGATGCAAGAGCTATTTGAAGTTTTATCAAATTGCTTGTCTGGTAATTTACTGCAGATGGGATTTCAAAAACTTACAGTCTTGAATATAAATAGGCTAATAAATTTGAGAAGGAGAAGTTTGTTTTCTGAAATGAAATTTTCCATTAAAAAAGTAATTTCCATATGCTGTTGAACTAGGCAGGTTATTAGTGGCCACATCTTCTTTGTGAAGAAAGCATAAGAGATAGTCTTTTCATATTTTTTTTTTAATCCTTCATTCTGAGTATTATTCGTCTGGAGCTGGCTAATCTCTTCTGTAAGATTTCTTTTTAATTGGGAGTTAAGAAGTTCTTATGACAGTAATTAGTCAGGGAGCAACCTCTGACTTGATGCTCAGCCTGGTAAATGAACATACTTTTTTTTTTTTTTTTGCTTAAATCAGGGGGTTTTTAGACTCTTTGGATTTCTAAGAGGTGTGATTTCCCCAGTTTAGATTTCAAGTGCAGCTGGAAAAGAGCTAACTTGCTTGGAATTCGGATGCCTTTCCAAGGACATTTCAAGGAAAAGCAGGTGATTATATCAGTGTTACTGGACTACAAAGGATGTAATATTTGTCTTAAGGGTGACTGGATTACACTTGCAATGTCATGGTGGAAAATTTAGGACAAAAAGTCACATTTTTAGGTCTGCAGGTACAGCACACATTTCTTGATGGTTGTGCCACCTAAAACAGTGTTTTTAAACCAGCTTGGGTACCTTGCTAGTGGAAAGGAAAAGTGGCACCTGTAAAAAAGGAGGGGTGGTAGCATTTAAGGGGGTACTGGCTGGCCCTTACTCGCTGCTCCTCCTGTGTGCAGGGGGAGGCAGAAGGGGATGACCGTGAGCAAGCTTGAAGTGCAGTGAGGTAACTTAAAAGGTCAAGATGCAAACTGGTGTGGCTGAGACATCTTTTCTGCTCCTCTGCCCCAGCTATAGTGAGAGCAACTCTTAGGAGAAGTCTAAAATGGCATCAACTTGCTCAGGTGGTTTCATGCAGGGGTATCAGTGCCAGGCTCTGTGACTGCTCGTGTTCAGCTGCCTCCAGCAGCCATTTGCACACTTGCACCAGCCCTGCTTTTGCTGAGCACTACAATCCCAGCTGTTACATTGTTTGTCTTCATGGGAGAGAAAATTATGAAGAATGCACTGTAAGGTGAAGTTTTTTGGAGAAGGGAATAACCCAAAGATGTCTTAGAAAGCTGGGTTAGCTGTAGGTGCAGAGAGATGCACTGGACAATGAAGAGAACATGGAAGGTTCATAGTATAATGAATATGCAACTTAGTGTTACTTATATCAGAGGGAGTTAGTAAAAAAGAATTAAAGAAACACAAATTACTCTGAAGAGGAGAGCTATTTCTTGTAGAAGAGTTTATTAAAAACAATAATATGTGTTCTGACTTTCAAAATTAGGAAAGAAATGCTTCCTTTTTTTTTTTTTTTTTCCCCCTTTGGGATTTAGCAGTATGTAATGTGCTTAACAATGAAATTTTGCAATTTGTCAGGTAGCTTATTTTTTTTTTTATTTAGCTATTCTAAGAAAATCAATTTAGCTGAGTAACAGTGATAGGATCTCCGGCTATTATCACCTTATCATTAATTTCTCCTGGTCTTTGTTTAATACAACTGCTGCAGAATGTTTAATAAATCATTAAAATATCTTGGATTGAACTGAGAAATAAATTTTTTAAAACTGTAACTGCAACCTATTTCTCCACTCCCAACCCCCTTTTCACTTATTAAAGTGTAAGTGAATTAAAGCACAATGAAAATGTAAATATGAGAATCTACAGCTTTTTTAAAAAAAATATGAAGAGCATAAATGCAGATGACTGAATTCCTAAATCTAGTCTGCTTGGGATCGGTGCTTGGAGATACCACACAGCTATGTTTCATGGACTACTTAGTGCTTGTCTGGTGTAGAATGAAGATATTGCTCTCTTTGTTTTTGCCACTGCATTTTTTCTTTCTACTCAAAGTATCAGGAAGACCTTCATCGCAAACAGATTTATTGCTTAGTTGGTTTGCAGCTGTGATTCCAGCCCTGGTCACCAAGTCAGGACACAAAATGAATGTCTGGATGCACTCCGGGCTGGATGCCGTGTACCCTGAGGCCCTTGAGTGATGGGACCAATAATGCCCCAGTTCTTTGCACCTCAGTCAGTTTAGTGAGAGCTGCTCATACTTGACTTTGCTTGGGCAAGATGTTGCAGTTGTTGTTGTTGTTTTTCCTAAATTGGGCGTCTGGTTTGGTCTTTGAACATCGGATCCTGGTGGCATGGCAACACTAACAGGAGAGTAGGAGAAACTTTCAACTAATATAAAATGAAAGAGAGAATGACAGAATATGCTGAGATGGAAGGGACCTCCAAGGATCATTGAGTCCTCTCTTCTGCTTCATGTTTTGTGGACTTGAGAGATGCGGAGCATGGAATGTTTGTTTACAGGAACTGAATAATTAAAGAAAATTAAGGCCCATCTGAATAGCCTCATTAGGTTAAACAGATTCCTTTTCTAGGATTCAAGGGTAAGGAGAAAGATAATGTAAATGAGTAATTTGAACTCCTGGTAAAATGTTTAACTCTTTCCAGCTTGCTTAGTGTAATTTTTGAATGTATATCTGTGCCCACTGAGTGGCAAATCCAAAAGCAGATGATTAACAATATAGTTGTTAGCTCCTTTTATTAGCACATCATCTCTTCTTTTAGTGGAAGTCACTTTTTTTTTTTAGTAGCTAGAAATCAAGGGAAATGTTCTCTTGCCTTCCTACAATTCTTTTCAAGTCAGTTTAAAGGAACAATTAACTCTTCCTGAACGCTAACTTTTTTTTTTTTTTCCAGGAAAAGAAAGAAATAATTGCAGTCAACAAATCCTTAGGGAAAAAAAAAATCCAGTTATTTATTGCAATAGGAGACTGTTAGTTTTCTTCTTCAGAAGCATCTTCTGGTCTTGCTGTCTAATAAAGAGACTCTTGAAGTTGAGGTAAATAATGCCATAGGATGTTGCTCATGCTGATGTTAAAGAGGCTTAAAATTACAGTGTAGAAAGCTTTGAGATTAGAGAAAAAATCTATTTACATATGTGTACATTACATAACCAGCTGTTGAATCCCTAGCTGGAGGGTCGAGGGGAAGTGAAATGTCTGTTACCTTATTTTAGAAATAGCAGTTGGACCCATGTATTACAGAGAGTAAATGGAAATTATTCTTTTGTCAGGAGTGTTCGAAAAGGACAAGTAAAACTGCCTTGTGCAGTTTACCACAGGCCCACAGATGTCTGTGTATGAAACACGTTTATTTGCCATACTGATTTCCTTTTCACAAATTACTCTAGACAAAAAACTGTATTGCATGTATTTCAACGGCTTAAATTAATACCTCCTTACAGATCGTATTTTCAGCACAGAGAATTTGAATACTAATGGAAGAAGAAGTGTGGGAAGGCAAACAGGGCCAGCTAAGGAGCATCAAGGAGCAGTTAAAGGACTATTTGCGAGCGCTCAGTACTCCCAGCTCTGCCTTACAGGAACTACTGCAAAACCCTGATCCAGTCAGTCTTCCCAGTGGCTCTAGGTTTGGCCTTTAAAGTTGATGAGGAATTAATGTATTTCTGCGAGATGAGTGGGAAAATATTTTTAATGATGGGAAGCAATACCAGAATCACAGGAGAGGGAACGTAGGGGTCAGGTTTTTAATTTTTCTGTGGGGGAAACTGCATTGCATATTGGTTAGGAGTCATTAATAACTACAATAGGTAAGAAGTGCACGAAGTCATTGGCTCTGTATTATCTATTTTACCCTTTTCTGTTTCCAGAGTTATTACAAGCCAACTTGACTTCATCAAGTGGCCAGGAAAGTGCATTTACCAAAATCAATGTGAACCCTTTTGAAATTTTGTCTTAAGGATTAATTATGGAGCTGTGTGACCAGCCTGCATAACTCTAAGTGCCTGTCCCTTTTTAAGGATGCTTCTGTTACTGTACTGCAGAATTTGGCTCATGCACCTTAGCAGGTGACACTGACTTCACATTAAAAAGAACTTGAACTACTGCAGAACAGAAAATGTGGTGATTGCAAGGAAAGACATCTGGTATCAAATGTTATTGCAGGGAAAACCATGCCCAAATGTTTATTGCATCCTTGAACCGAGAAATGATCTGTTTATTTCCATAAATAGACTTAATTCTATTAGGCAAATTACATTTGACCTCTGATTTGAATCAGGTGAGGGTCTGCCTAGTGCTGTATTAATTAAGTGCTCCGGAGGCATTCAGTGGGAGAGCTGACCCAGGGCATAGAAAGAACAAATCAAAGTATATGAAGGAGAATCCAGCTGTGCCAGAACAGTGTTGAACCTTTGCATTAAACAGTCAGCAAATCAAAGTTGAATATTTGCAGTTGGCCAGTTCGTAATTGTGACTACTGCAGAATGCAGGCAAAATACACACTGGTTTTGGGTCAGCAATACATCTTCACTGTGAAAGGCAACACTGAAATCAAAAAGTAAAGAAAATGCACCATCTCTTGACACAAAAGAAAAATTTTCATTGGGAAGTCACTTGATACAGATGAGCGGAGTCTAGAAACCCTCTTGGCTGAGTGGCAGAGGTTTTTTTGTGGGGCATTGTTTGTTTGTTCTTTAGTGGCTTTCCTCATTTCATCTAACTTCTTCAGTCGGCATGCTGATGTGTGCGGGGTTTTCAGTAACTTCGGTGTTCCTTCTGATTTCATATCTGGGGTTGATTTTGCCTTGATCTTGACCTTGAAGGGTTTGTGTATAAAACCTGATAATAAATCACAGAGGGAAACAGTAAACTCATTTTAAAGAAGGTACACTTAATATTCCTAAACTGTGCAGTAATATCAGCAACATTCCAGATGCAGAAGAGCGAGCAGAAACCTCTGTGTTCCCCCTAATTCTGTCCTTTCTGTTTCCTGCCCTGTAAACAAGGTGTCTTCAAATTTGGAATTACATGAGCTCTTTGCAGGAATTGCTCTTTCTCAAGTGCACAGAAGATGCATTGAGTGGCTGTGTTTCCCCCACCAAAGGCACTGATCCCGTGCAATGAACTGTTGTAGAGATGCTCAGATGCAAAATCAGCTGTCCCAGGGTAGCCAGCACTTTCCCAGGAGAAGGAGGGGAAGAAAACCTGTTGATGGCTTTCACCCCTGTGCTTTGCATCTCAAATACTGGAAAGAACAGAGAAAAGAGTAAACCACAACTTATCTTTTTCTGTTTCCTTGCACAGAGGCTGGAAAACAGCGATTGTAGGCATTTTTAGCCATCATTAATCTATGCAATTGTAACCTTCGTAATTTTCTCCCTTCAAAGTGTGGAAGACACTGAAATAACAGCCTAAGGAGGTTTGGAAATTGGGACTTGGCATTTAAAGCCTAGTCAGCTTGCATGGCATTGTGTAGTAATTGCTAGTTAATGTAATAGCAAAACCATTAAGGTGACAAAATCTTAGAGTGTATTTCTATTTTGATGTGTAAATTAAGACTGTCAGAAAGCAGTCCCAATATTAAATAGGCCCCCTCATCCATTCTAGTTTGAAAACACTTTGGTTAATCACTGGCAGCATATATATACTCTTTTGCTTGTGTCTGCCATATTCACTAATATTATCCTTCATCCAGACCAAAGGAGAAAGATTTAGAGGAGCTGTGAGATGTTTGTGAGGGTTATCTGCTTAGACAAAGGAACAATAATTTTTCACTCACATTCTCCTAGTGTCTTTGGTAGCAAACTTCTTAAGCCTGAGTATTTTGGTACATTGTTTCTTTTTTTAAGTAACACTGCAAGATTAAAGAAATTCAGAAAAGATAATGTGTTTCCAGAGAGATTTTGAAATAAACTGCTAGCCTACTTGTAGAAATTACAGAAGCTTCAATAAAACCAAGCAGTAACTGCCTGTTTTTTCCATTCTGTAAATCATAATTGTTTTTATTATGGTATAGACATAAAATTATAATTTGCTAACCTATTTTTAACAACATATAAAAATGTTAAAGCAAAATTTCCCATATTGCTTTCTCACTGTAGCAGAATTCTTCATAGGCGTATTTCTTCTATTAAAGATCTCAAATGGTTTTGTGAATTACCAGAAAAAGTCAATATAATACTTCTTCATAGAAGAATGAAGTATTAATGACTCTTAATTTATGGTCTTCCCCCTCACATGCTTGGTTGAGCATCTCTGTGCTCTTATGTCCTCCACTTCCTCTTCTGTTCCTGACAAACTTTTAAAATCATAATTATGGCTCAGTAGCAAGTGAATCTGCTGGAGATAGTTTAAATGTAAGTTGTGTATCTTACCTTTGGTTAGTGTGCAGTGAGGAGCTTGGAATGCCTGGGGTACTGTGACCTATTTCAGGGTCACTCAGCTTGCTCCTTGTATTGTCAATACTTGTTTGGTTTTGGTTTTTTTTCATCTGTCCAAATAGAAGTTGCAAACTATTTCCAGCGAGGTTTCCATATAGGCTTATGTAGTCTCCTAAAGTGTTTTTGTGAAATAATGGATCACTTCTAGGGAAGGAGGCAAAAAAAGCCAACCAAAAACCACTGCATGGCAGTACATTTACCAGAGCCAGCAAGCTTGCAGTATTAATTGTTGAATGCCAAGGAGGAAATAAGCCTCTGTGGAGGAATTAAGTAGCTAATATGTGATGTTAGGTCAAACAATAACTGAGCTGGGATTAGTAAAGACAGGAATTGCTGCTCATCCTTTTCCCACACCACGTCTCTGTTTTACCACTCTGCTGAAGGCTGTGCTATGCAAGACCCGAGACATTGCCCAGAAGTCCATCTTATTAACAGTGGGATGTGTTTTTAGTGTGTTCTGACAAACAGTGTAGTAATTTTGTTTCCATGTGGCCTATAGAGGATTGTGTGCCCTTCTGTTGTTTATTTTTTTTTTTTTTCGTATTGACATTGTTCCAACATTAGCCTGCAGAATGTGTTGGTCTAACAAAATATTGTGAAAAGATAAAATTTGGCTGAAGTTTAAGAAATAAATAAATAAAATTCTCATTTGACTTAATAGTTTGACACTTCCCCTGTGGCTAAGTTACTGTGATACGTGGTGCTCATAATATCCCTGGTCACTAGACCTATGTGGGATTTTAAGCAGGGTCTCCTGCCATGTTTCGGCAGCTGCTTTTGTGCTTTTAGTCTTGTTTATACCTTGTACAGTAAAAGCACGTGTGAGCTCACTGTGGCTGCCTGCAAATCGGTGCTGTAATCCGTGTAATTACATCCTGACATGCCTGACCCTGGGACTGTGAAGAGCATCCACCCTTCTGTCTTCTCAGACCTGTGACAGTGGAGATGAGCTGTCCTTAACCATAACCCAACTGTTGGGATAGTGGGGGATGGTGGATGGTGGCTGCCAACTTACGTTCATAATAACACACGTAAATAAATGCGCTGGATTACAAATGTGTAATTTAGGAAGAAGGCTTGAGGGAGGATGATCTACTTCTAATGGGGTAACTTAAAATTACTATTGTTTTGCAAAACAGGGAATCCTAGTAGTATCCAGTAATAAAACAAGAGCCTAGGTACAATTAAAACATTTAGAAATTTAGAACTGCTAAAAATTATTTTTGCTATAGTTCCCCTTCCCTTTAGGCTTAGAAAGACAGGCTCATAGTTTGTTATTCACAAAGGAAGAAGAAAAGAAAAAGGAAGCAAGAATATATAATTGTGCTTATTAGAAGAAATAGTCAGAAACTGATTAGTGTGGGAGGAATTAATTATTAAATCTACCCACGCTCTCTGTTTTTTTTTTAATTTTTTGCTATTCAATTATGCATCACTAAATGTTATCATGCAATCACTGGCAAGGTGATAATTAGTATTTATGAATTGCTGCTTTTTAAGTTTGACCTTTTGATAAATTCCATTTGTGGAGGTGGTTGTAGGTGCGCAGTCATGTTGGGGAGCTGTGTCTTTTTATTTTTGTTTTGTTTTTCCTCAGTTCTGAGTTTTTGATACACTGTTGAACTAGCAGTGACTTACAATGCCCCTTTATTTTTGCTAATAAGAACAGATGCTTTAATGCACAGAAAGGTGCCCCTGTAATGCACTGAATTAAAAGAAAACAATTCTTAGGTAAGGAAATGTATGTAAATGATTGATCAGTGGAAAGCACTGTGATAGATAGTAAACAGATGTCTTTTAAAATCAAGCTTCTCATCTGGGGACCTAAATGGGGTTTAGATGCCTGGGTTTAACCAGACACTTAGGAAAATTTTATTTTTTAATTATTTATGAGCCCTTGAACGTAGCAGAGGTCGCTGGTGTTATCTTTAGTTGCTAATGATATATCAGTATGACTTCATTCTGAAAATAACCAGTTTTAGCCTTTCTGAAACAGAAACCTAGTGTTCCTAATCTCCCAAGCACCAATTTTGTAAATGTCCCGAGGCTATTAAAGGGGATTGTGGGAGTAAGTGGGATCATAGCTAATCAAACTGACTGAGGGGATTGTGGCCAGTGCTGCTCAACCACTTGTCCAAACGAAGGCTCCAGCCGTGGAAGAAAAGCTCATTATTGCTTTGATTTCCAGCCTGTCCTGCTGACACGCTTTGTGCTTCTGCTGGAATGAGTGTTTCCGTGGGTGCAACTCTGCCAGAACCTATTTAAATGTTTTTCAGCTAAAAAAA
>VXAY01001101.1:174831-208183 GCA_013399855.1 Oxyruncus cristatus
AAAAAAAAAAAAAAAAAAAAGAAATGAATGGCAAATGCTATTTGGTTTAACTGAAGACTGTAAGGAGGACTCTTAATTTTTGTATATACAAAATTGTGTATTTCTGTATATCTTAGATTTGTGTGTAGTGTTTGGTTTTGATATTAAATGCTGAGGGTTCATTGCTAGCTGGAGTGCTCCGCTGTGGCAGGATTTCAGGGCACTTGTTCTCTTGAGGAAAGAAGCTTGCCTGGATAAGAATTACAGAATCTTAAAGTTGAATTACCGTGACTCCCGCCTCTTCTGTTTTGAATTATATTGTTTGCTTATGGGATGGAGGATTACTTTCTAGTAGGCTGATTTAAAGTTTAAGGCACTACTCTTTTTTTTTCTTTTTTTTTCTTTTTTTTCTTTTTTTTTCAGATCTAAGAACAGTTTTGATATCAGAAAATTCAATTTGATCAAAATGGGTTGAGTCTCTCTCGGGTCACACAGTGTGATGTAATGCTCTCTCAGGCTGCATAGTGCCTTGTGTTCTGGGAGCAGTCTGCCTCCTTATGTCATCCATTCTCGGTGAGCAGCACTAAGTGGAATAAATAAGCTATGGCTAGGGGTTTGTTTGTTTGTTTGCAGTTTTGTCCGGGTTTTGTAAGCTTTTGCAATTATTTAAGTGGGATATATACATATAGTCTTGCACCATCTGATGCAAATATGCCCTTGTCTTCTATTTCTCCCACATTTGAACAGTATAAAGTAACTTTGTGGAGTTGACTTGACAAGTATTAAATATTCCATTATGTTCTAGATGTAAAATTAAACTCGGGGATGAATTATTTTCATGAAACTATTTTTCTGTGTTCTGAAAGTGGTTTTGAAATATATTGAGCCATAAAGATGCTCCAGCTAGGCAATAACTCTGGTACTGAAATCGGATGTGGAGAAGAAAATACACTGAGTTCTTTTGCCTTCCTGGTTTCAATTTTTAGGACACAATCTTCCTTTAAATATGTAAAAGTCAGATAAGAACGTGATGTAATAGTGTGTGCTGTTGTGACTTAACTAAATACAATAACAATTCTTTGAACAACAACATAAATAAGGACTATAATTTTACTTAAGTAAAAAGTAACCATGAGTAAAATGGAAAATTTTAAGTCCCCAGGGAAAGAACTGAGTTCACATTTTTTCTGATAAGACAGTTTAGTTTCCAGTTCTAGTTATGTCATAATAATAAATTAGTTTTTCAGCAAAGCAAATGCAGAGATTCATTAAAGCTGCAGGAAAACAGCAATATCTTAGCTGTGTTTTCTTTGAGAACTGATTCCTTCTAATTAAAGTCAAGTTTATCTTTGGATTTTACCATATTTTGCTACCTTAGTCTGTGATGCTTCTATAGTTCATATATAGTCTAAATACACTACTCAATTGAACGATACTTTGGTGTTTTTGATAAGATTTTTGTGTCCAGGTTAGTTTTCTGATCATAAGTAAGAAAACCACAATAATCTTCTAGACTACTTTTTTTTTTTTAATTATTATTTTTTTTAATTTGCCCTCAGGTCAGTCTGCATTGGTTTGTTTCTTCTTCTCTCATAAGAATTTGAATGTAAAACTGCTCTGAGAAAAGGTCTATTAAAAACAAAGACTGGTGTGTACATGCAGAGCCAAAGATACTTATTTATTTAGGGGTTTTTTTACCATTTAGGTAAAAGACAATATTTGAGTTATTTCACAGTGTTAGGTCCCTGATGTAATTGATCCAGCTTAATTGGGAGCTGAACTGCCATCTGTAATGAGAGATACTTTAGCTGCAGTCAGTACTTCTAACATCTGGAAAAGAATGAAATAATACTGTGAAGTTGTGGGAAGAGATGTAAAGGTGTCCTTTATGGAAGATTTATGCGAGTTCATGCTTTTTCATGCACAGTCAAAATGGATTCGTGCTAATGATCTACATTTTAATCTTCAGAACTTTAGCAATAGTATAAACTCACTAAATGCTATATTTAATAAGTGGAAATCCATGGTATTAAAACACTAATAAGCAATTTTTGTCAATATTAGAAAAATGTATTTGAGTAGGATGCACTGTTTCCATTACCATCTTGATTTCTTTTCTATTTAAAATCCTGTAATGGAGTCCATATTAGAGCATTTAAGTCTCTTGAACAGCCTTTTCTTTATTTGCCTTTTTCAAGCCACCATAGAGCAGGACTTCAGTTATAAAAGATAAAGGGAAAATGCCTCTTGACATTCTGGGAGGCAAGTGCTTTTGCACAAACTTCTTCCTAAAGTTCATATTTAGAGGTTGACAAAAAGTGCCTCCTTTTGCTTTCAACCCCACTGTCTCTCACACTAATAAACTGTAACAATAAACTAGTATCTCTAACTAATGTTGATTTTATAATAATTAGTGCCATTCCATTGTTGGCAATTTTCCCTGAAAGACCAAAATGAGATCTGAAAGTTATTCATCTTAAACTATTTTCCATTTTGCTTTCCAGATGCTGTGTAATAGTTCTGCTACTCTGTGATGCTCCATGAAAATGAAAACCAGAGATTTGCTTGTGCTGATTCACATGACCTGTAGTCGCTGTCTATCAACAGGGACCTGCCAGGTACTACTTGATCTGGAGGAAACTCAGAGCAGTCAAAAGGAAATGCTTCTCAGAGGTAAAGCTTACTTTTTTATTATTTATTTATTTATTCCCTCTAGAGTGATGAGTTCTGCCTATTTGAATCTGTGGATTCAGTTGTGTGGATTGAAATTTGTTGCAGGAAAGAAGCAAAAATAAAGGGAAAATGAAAACAGCTCTTTAGCTGTGGGGTTTCAATTTTTCCCCTAAGGTTTATTGAAGTTTTCAAATCAAGGTTTGAAAGTAGTTGGGGTATCTGTGCCATAGTTAGGGTATCTGTTTCTGTTTGCTAAGGAATTTTAATCTTCCTCTTACGCTCAGAAAATGGAAAAATAATACCTGAAGGCTGAAAGGCTTCTGATCTGCTACAGAAGGCCAATTAGCAAATTAATACACATTTCTGGTTATATGCTTTCCAGTTTGTGAGGTTAGCCCCTTTCATATCCTTGTGTGATAAGGTGGAAGGTAAGCACTACAATACATTCTGAACACCTGCCTGTTGGGAAGCAGAGACTGGAAATGAACTATGAGCAATGTGTACACAAGCCTGGCTTAAAGGGCTTCCACAGGGAAATCTGAGATCAGGCTTTGTTGTGGACACTTTGGTGTTGGCTTTTATTGCTGTTGCTGTGCAAAGTCCTTGTTACAGCCATTTATATTAAGCTGCACCCTGGGGTGATTAGTCCTCTGTAGATGGGTAAGATGGAGATGACAGTCGTGGATGGCTGTGGTAGAAAGGCTCTACGTTTGGAGGAAATTTCATGGATTGGATTTGACCTCTGCAGCAAATGAGCTGTGGAAATCCTTGGACCTCTCACCCAGAAAAACAGAAAGCATGCATTTTCCTCGTCAAATGGCCTTCAATGGTTTCACTTATTTTTCTGTTGCTATAGGGCAAAAGCCTTTCTATATATATGCCTCTCGATCTTGCCTTTTATTATTTCTGAGTAGTTTTAGCTGAGGCAAGACACACTTGTCATTCTTGGCTTTGTAATTTTCTTCCCGAGTGTGATTATAGTGAAAAATATTAGACAAAGGAGTAGGAGGGGAGAGGAAAGCTTTGGAATTGTGCATGTGAGCTGAGCCAGAACCCCCTAGGTGAGTTAATTAGCATGGTGGGAGCCTGCCTGCCCCGTCTATGTTAGTACTTAACATTGTGGTATTGGTGCTTTGAAAATGCTCTTGAATGACGACTGCTCACAGAGCAGGAAGGTGATACACTGTGTTATTGTCTGTAAATTTTCCTACAGTTTCATATTTCTAGGAGACTGCTAGCAATGTTAAGTTGAGTTCAGGTTGTTGCTGTAATATATTTTTTTTAAAACATAATTATCTCAAAAGCTACAAGCAAAAGTTTAGGAAGTTGGTGGGAAGTTGAAGGTGAGAAGGAGTTATATTTGTTTCATTCATGATTGAAACATGAATGCTGTCGTTTGGGGTAATTTTAAACTTTTATTGCAATTCAGACTTTGACTCTTAGAAATGTCAGTCAATTTGTAGAAGCTGGAGTCTTTACTGATCAACTTCTAGTACATTTGGAGACTGATCAGTAACCTACTATTCCTCTAAAACTTAATAGTAAAACTTAGTAGACACAGGGTAAAAGGCTCTGTCTGATAGTTTCTGCTTCATAGGCCCATAATGTCTGGAGATGTGTGTTTTGCCTCTCTCGTAGAACACCCTCTCCTACAGTAAAAGCGGCAAAAATGGCCTGTAACTGAGTTGGTAACAGGGCTTGTACCCTGCCAGCTGAAGCCACACATGATTGTTATGCTGAAAGCTTTTTCCCTTCTTCAGTGAGCAGTATAAAGTGGAGAATAATATAAAATAAGTGCACAGCTTGTCCACAGGTGTCAGATGCCAAAATCACTAAAACCTGTAGTTCAAGTGATCTGGCAAAGATTCTGTGAACGTCTTTTGGGATCTTTCTGTGATCTCAGCTTTTGCCAAAGTCTTTGTAACAGTTGTGCAGAGAACAAGCTAGTTATCGTTTTTTCTTCCTTAGATTCTCTATGAGGATGCTTAACCACCTGCTTTATGTGGCATGGCTCTTCTTTTAACTAGATGAAATATAGGATTAGATTCAGTTCAGTCTTGGTTGTCTGAATCTCATTTATTTCCTGCTGTTAGACCAGGACAACAGGTCATTTTACTTTATTAATAAAGAGTTGATACCTTCATCCATAATTCTGTTCTCTCCATATCCCTTTCTGTATGGATTTGTAGTGTAACGTGGAGCTAATGTGTGGAGTCTCTATAATAGAAAGTCAGTTATCTAAATCTACACATTTTGGATAAGAATATTGGAAGAAACATACTCATTTATAGCCAATACCAAGAGCTATGTCAAAGGCAAGCAAAAGGACCTTGCTAGGGGCACAGTTGTAAGAAAATAAAAGGATGAGGGGAAGGGATAATAAAAGTAATCAGAAAAGAGGAATATTGTGAGCTCTAACAACTTTTGAAAAAGTAAAAATTTTACCCAGTGTTCTTTAGCTAATTCCTTATACAGAGTTTAGATGTTTACCTATAAACAAAAAGCATTAGGGGTTAATACTCAGGCAGTCAGAAACTGAAGTATTTTGTCTTTTTGTAGGAATTTAAAATGCTAATGAATGATTAAGCTAACAAGCTGCCTAATTTCCCTTGCAATGATTTAACAAAAGTGTTTTCCATCTGGGAGATATGAGAAACAAACAACTCAATTTTTGGAAACAGATTTTTTTAATTTATTGTTCCTTCTAAGGTTGCATTAGGATGGAGTCCTATAAAGGGAGTTGTTTGCTGTTTGTGGACCCTATCAGAAGAATACTCATGGGTAATCTTGTTAGAAGTGGAAAAATTTATCCAGAAGATTATGTCAACACATTCTCTACAGATTTTTCTTTAAAGTCACAGCTTAAGTATCACATCTTTCAAAGCAAAGAACCAAAAATTTAAGATGGGATGTTCAAAGCTTTGAGGCTTAGTTCTAGCAATTAGGAACTTCTGGGACCCTATTGAAAACTCCTATAAATGTATTGTTATGTTAGAAAGCAAAATCTAAAAGGGAAGGCATTATAGATTTTATATGGAAAATACTTTCTAACTAAAGGCATATTATGATGTATTTCTGTAGTTTCTTAAGGCACCTTATTATCTTAATGTAATATAATAAAACTTTTAAAATATAAATATTTAAAATAAAACCATAAATGGCCCATGTCAAGAGCCAGGCAGAAGGTAGGTACGTTTTTGGCGTTCAGTATGGACTTCAAATAAAGAGAATGCTGTGTGATATTGGCTGGCACTTCCAGTATGTCTTTAAAAGCTGTATTTTTTCTTCCTTTTTCATTTCTTTTCCCTCAGTTTCAAAAAACTTATTTCACCTAATTTCCATTAGAATTGTAAAACTTACCCTTTCAAAGTAAACTGTTATGGAGATATGAGCAAATAGGTTGCTCTTTGGTCTGGCACAAATGCCAAGTGTTTACCTTAAGGTTTTTTTTTTTTTTATTGTTGCATTTAAGAACTTGAAGTAGAACGAAAATGTATAATGCAGGCAACCTAGGTAATGGAGAAAAGTCGAAATGTTCTTGATACCAGTATCTCTGCTCAGAGAGAAAGGGGATACCTACTGCAATATTTTTGAGCCATTTGCATAAAACAAGATTCTCTGCTTTATGAACTTGCTCTTATAATGTACTTCATGTGTACTGTCTAGCCAGGAAGGGATCACAATGTGGATGCAACTGTTTACACAGGAAATTCCTTTAATCCTGACTGTGGCTATGCATGGATTTAGAGCTATGGTTATCCTTGGATCACCCAGTTTATTCAGGACCTTGCAGCATCAACCTGCCAGTCTTTGAAACATGGAGTTAAAATGTCTGTCAGTGCAGTTCTGCCATGTGCATGGGTGCACTGAGAGTAACAGAAAAATTCATTGTTCGTATGAATGTGCTTAATAAGAGCAAATGGTGCTTTGCTGGAATGACAAAACGTCCAGGAGAGAAAAGTGTTTCCATGTCATGTTGTGTCACTTATATATCACTAATAAAACTAAAGGAAGGGGCTTTTATCATAATGGGATTGTTAACATAGACATATTACAGATTTGTTTTTGTGTTTGTTATGTGTTGTAGAATCGTTCTGCTTTTTTGCCCCTTACATTGGCAGGAGACTCCTAAGTTTTCCTAAGTGAAAGTTTAAAATCACAATATTAAAGGCCAGTAGTGCTGCTGATGATGTGGGAAGCTATGAAATGAAAATATTTGTGGTCAATAAGTTTCTATTGACTTCGGCATACCTAAGATCAGACAAAAAATTACTTCTTTCTCAGTGCTTTTTTAGCCTTTTTGAACTGGAGCAATGACACACAGTCCTCCCATTTTATTTCTCTCCTTTGGAATTTTAAGACGGAATGGGGAAGTAAAAAAGAAGATGGGGGGAAGAAAAAAAGGTTCTTTTCTCTGGCAGTTACTGAGCTGCAGTAACTTTGGTTTTGCAGCCTTGGTGTTCTGCACTGCAGTGCAGGAACTGACGGAGATCTGAATCATCTGGTTGTGCGAGGTTTACACGCTAATTTTCTATTCTCCATGCTAGAGAGAAAAGCCCTCGATAGTGAATGTCACTTGCCAGACTAATTGAATCTCATGTGGAAAAAAAATAACGAAAATTAAATCAAATACAAGGGTAAATATTAGTAAGCATAAATGTCTGCCGTGAAGTTATTTTGTGGTTATTTCTTGAAGAACTACATCTTGGTTTTATTTATATTTATTTTATACAACTGTATTTGATTCCTTTTTATGCTGTTCACCTAGTGTAAGGACTGGTTTATTTTGGGAATGTAAACATTTAACTCTAATTAGGAAATAGTGCAATAAAAGAACAACATTAAAGAAAATACATGTCCTTTAAAGATTTTCCAGGCTGGATGTAAGTTAATGCTGATTTCATTAGAAGTTTTCATTGAGTCCCATCTGTTTAAATATACAGCAATGATGAATTTTAACACACAGTGCTGTAAGAGAATAGTCCTTTACTGTCAGAAAACAGCATTTGGTTTGATACAGGAAATTAAATCACTCTATGCTTGTGAGGCTTGTTAATTATATCCGAAGTAAAGGATTTTAATTGATCTCAATGCTTGCTGTGCAAAATAATTTTCTTCACTTGAATGGGGAAGATTGTATATATTAATTTTTATTCTGTTTTTTTCTCTAATATTGGTTTAAGCTTTTAAAGAAAAAGCCCAAACAGTAGTTTTCAATCGCTGATAACAATCTGGTACAAACATAACTTCCCGTCTATTCAACTTTTCAATAAATTGATAAACAAACACAGCCCTTGTCTTTAACGTATTGGCTTACATGAGGAGATGGTTGTTCATTAATCCCTAGATAGCCTTCATAAAAAAGTCATGCAGTCTAGATTTGCAGCCTCTGTGTGAGGCTTGAGCCATGGGATTCTCAGCCCACCAGGAGAGTAACTGGAAGAGCATCTTCAGCAGTGCAGCCTGAACGCTTCCCTGTCGGCACAGGCTGGTGACACTGCTGAAAACACGGGTGTGTGTTATCCAGTGGCTGGAACGGGACAGTCTCACCCTTGTAGCCTGGCACTCCTTGGACTCCTGCTGGCCACTGTTGACAGGGTAGCAGCAGGTTTCATGTTTGAACAGGTAAAACCAGCTCTGAATGGAGAGTCCTGAGGATTTTTGCAACTGCTTCTGTAGTTAGGTGCAGGAGAACAAGTGCTGGCTTAACTTCCAAGTGATTTCATGTTTTTCATAGAAATAAATAACTTAAAAATTAAAAATAAAACAACAAACCCCCAAAATATTGATGATTTTAAATGCAATATATTTCAATTTTCTTTACACTTCATGGTGCAGGCAAATTTAAAGAGTTTGTTCAGTTGGCTCAACACATAAAGTAGAGAAAAGTATTGAAGTATTAGGAAATCTTCAAATTATGAAATCCATTTGGAGCAGGAGACCTTGAGGCAGAGAAATAGGCAGTACTGACCTATTGGGATTTCAAAGTCAGTTCATGCTCTATCCCAGCTCTTGGTGGCTCCCCATATGGACTCCCACCTTGATGCTTCTGGTCCAGAAGTAACTTCTGTGGGGTTTCTTATACTGTGTTTCTTCTTGTTTAGACCTCAGTAGGAGTGTGTGATACCTCAGATTTCCAAAGACTGGAGCACTTCATTTCAGTTCAGCTATGCTAACACAGATTTTACTGGAAAGAAGAGATATGAACTGGAGATAATGACTAGGTAATGACTTAATATAGTAATAACCCAAATTATCCACTTAACCTGTTTCATTTCAATTCCCTTGGTGAGGTGAATAACTGATCCTGGTGGGAGGAGGGAGAGGCCAAGCAGAAAGATTCTCTTAGTAGTGCTCTCTTTTCAGTCCCAGTCCAAAACATGAAATTTACTGCATGTCTTCTCTTAATCACATCTGCTGCACAAGCAATACATACCTTTGATTCTATTACAAAGCTTATGATTTTTTTTTCCACCCCCACTTCCTAATGTGACTGCAGTATTTCTTAGCTTTAGACTAAGTGGATTTAGCTTCAGTGAGCCAAATAGTTACGGAAATGTAAGCCTATGCTTCTTTAACCAGCCTAGTGCAGGTAGTGGTATCCTTTTGTCACAGGTTTGTATCTGTTAATACATTCTAAAAGCCCATATAATCTGCTCATTACATTTGGCATTGCTATATGGCATATGTGATATTCTCCAGGATACCTTAGGAAGGTTGAATATTTAAATCTTTGTCTATAAAATGAAAAAAAGTAAATAAATAGAATTAATTTGTGACTGGGGATTGAGACCCAGGATGGAAATAGAAAGCATAATAGAAGGAAATAATAAAGAGAAGATGATTATTGCCTCTGTCAGTTTCTTATCTGCTTGGGTCCAGAGCGTTCAGAGACTAGACCACATTTCAAGCCAATTGAGTGCTGGAAACATTTAGTCCCACTGTGCCCTCCTCATCTATTTCTACAGCCCAGATGGAACCTTATTTACCAATGAAAAGCACTGATGAAGGAATTGTTGGGGCTCAATTTGCAAGGATTAAAAGATGTGCAGTCTGTTTCAAATGCTGTTTTAAAAAAAAAAAAAAGAAAAAGGGAAATGTGGTTAAGCTGCTTTCATTTAAAAATTTCAATCAGCTTTATATTTCAAGTTATTTTAGCAAATACTTTAATATCAAAACTCAAGTTTTTCCACTAAAAGATAATTACGGGAAATTTCCATCCAATGTAGATGTGAGTCTGTCTGCTGCCTTGTGGTCATTGAAGATTTAGTCTAGGGTTTATAGGTAGAATATGGAATATAAACAATAGCCAGGTAAATGTGTTTCCTGTCAAGAATGTCTACTATTCCTGTCGTTTTCCACAACCAGGATCAGTTCACCTAAGCTGTACAAGTACCATTTAGGTGACAGGATTTTCTGTTCCACTGCATGAATGTTTTTAAGCATTTCTGACCTGGACTACAATTAGCTGAATTGAGCTAAATATTTCCTGAATGTGTGTTGCCTGGGACAAGAGGATGAACCCCACCTTGATACAACCTCCTTTCAGGTAGTGGTAGTGAGCAATAAAGTCACCCCTGAGCCTCCTTTTTCTCCAGTCTAGAAAGACCCAGCTCCCTCAGCCATTCCTCATATGATTTGCTCTCTGGACCCTTCACCAGCTCTGGACCTGCTCCAGGACCTTAATGTCTGTCTTGCAGTGAGGGGCCCAAACTGGGCACAGCACTCGAGGTGTGGCCTCACCAGTGCCGAGTTCAGGGAAACAATCACTGTCCTGGTCCTGCTGCCATACTGTTGATACAGCCTTCTTGACACTGATGACACTTTTTGGCCCCCGGGCACATGCTGGCTCATGTTCAACCAGCTGTTTATTGGCATCCCCAGATCCTTTTCCACCAGGCAGCTTTCCAGCCACTCCAGCCTGTAGCTCTGCAGGGGGCTGATGTGACCCAAGTGTAGGACCTGGGACTTTGTCTTATTGAACCTTGTGTAACTGGCCTCAGACCACTGATGGAGCCTGTCTAAATGTCCTGATGGTAGTTGGTGGTACAGTGTTGATTGATTAGTGATGAAGATCTGAAACAACAGATGGAAAAATGAAGGCAATATGAGGTTCTGTATATTCATGGGAAAAAAAATGTAAATATAGTTGTAAGCACGGAAATGAAAGCTTAAGGTTAGATGGTGAGCTGGCATGTACTTGTGATGGAGTTCTCATAACTCTGAGTCAATGAAATATTTTTTTCAATGATAATATTTACCCTTGCCTTTGTTTAGTCTTCCAACTTGTTGTCTACTGTTTTCTCTCAAAAGAATGTACCCACTACCCCTTTCATAGTAGTTATTATCAGAAAGGTAGTACTGCAGTCCTGACCTGTAACATAAAAATTTATTATGGTTTTGAATCAGGGTTTTTTTGTGAGTTTGGTTGTGTGGTTTGTTTTTTTGTTTTGTTTTGTTTTTCTTTGTTTGTTTGTTTGTTTTTCTTTTGGGGTTTTTGTTTTTTGGTTTTTTTTTTTTTTTTGTTTTTTTTGTGGGTTTTTTTTTTTTTTTTTTTTTTTTTCTGGTGCAATGTCATCTGGGCTGTTTTTAATGTTACCTTGCTTGAAACTGGGGACATGTAATATTAATAGGAACTTTGTTGTCGAGAGTCAACATTTTACACACTCATCCTGTCATTTCCCTAGCACAGATGCTGCATTTAGGTTTTTATTCTTAGCAAAAAGAAAGAGAGAATTATTTGGAATTAACAGGTAAAAGCTTCCATCCTTTTGCTGTAAATCTGGTTTATTGTAGAGAAGCAGACCTGGCTTTGTAAGGACATGCTTCTGGAGCTTTTTTTTTGAGTGGTAGCACTCTGGTAACCAAGTCAAGAGTTGTGGTATCAGCTTTTAAAGCAATAGATTTAAAATAACAACATAAAAAATCTCGTAATTATTACTGTTGCAATAAGGTTTAGTTTGTCAAAGCTATGAGGAAATCCTGTGAACCTGTTGTTTTTGCAACTATAGGAGCATCACTAGAGTAACTTGGTTTATTACAATTACAAAAACAGATCCCATGAGTAGCAGATGTTTTGAGAAAGCTGAAAAAATGAGTTAAGTTTTAATGAGAGCTATTGTAGTGCTTAAATAATGCATACCTCCAGCTACAGAGATGGTACATTTAGAGATTCTAAAATCTTATGTTCCAGTGTTGAAAACAATTAAAATGTCTTTTTGTCACCAATTTAAGTAATGCTTGAAAACTAAGAATTTCAAGTGTCTTCCCTGAAGCAAGAAACTCAATAACAATAACAATGTCTTATTCCCTCTTGCACTGCCTAAACTGCATTTTGCAGCAACAGCTTTTTGAAAAGAACCTGAAACGCTGAAATCTGGAAGCTAAGGATGTTCTGTGGAACAGGAAAAGTGCAAAGATCTAAGTGTTTCATAGAACTGCTACATAATGTCTACAGTTCAAATAGTAATCTTTTATACAGTATTTTATGTTCCAAGTTTGTCTTATTGACCTCATTTGCCCTTGTACCTCATCTCCCAGTCAACTCTTCCCTTTAGATTTCACATGATTTGTAAGATATCCCAGAAATTTATTTTCTGGAAGGTTGGGTTTGAGTGAATTCTGGATTCTTGGAAGTCTCTTCTGAAGAAAGTGAAAAGAGGGCTGTGAGCCAGGTGGATGTGCAGGGAATGTGTTGCCTCCCCTTCCAGGCATGGCCCTTTCTGCCCTACTCCACTGGTGGGTACTAATCTTGTTGTCTCCCTTCAAATCCCAGCTCAGGCTGCTTGGTTTACCAGGTGCCTCCCAGGCTTCTCAATTTTCTTGTATCCCTCCATTACTCCTCTTTCTGCAGTTCCGAATTTTGGGACACATCTTAGTCTTTCACAGAATGGTTTCTTCCTTTGCTCTGGCTCTGGAGAGGAGCTTTGCTCTTTGTGCAGAAACCCAGAGGAAGAGATATCATTCCCAAACCTTCTCTGCAAAGCAAGCCTGGCCTACCACAGGCAAAGGCATGTCCAGCACAGAGCAAATGTTTGCCATCTTCCAAGACCAAAATTCAGTGGGTATCAAGTCCCACAGTAGTGCTATGTACTGAATCTTTTCAAATAAAGAATAGCTTTGTTTTTTTAAGCAACACCATGCAATTAGTGTAGGTCTCCAAAATAGCCAAATGTGTATGAAAGTATCCAATAAAACTGTGGATGTATCAGGCTGCCAGAATTACCGGCAAATCTATATGCTATACTTCAGCACACTAAATTGATTCAGATTGCAGATTCATGCAGAACATACTTGTTAAAAAATATGTTTTAAAATACTTTAATAAGTGCAGTTATACCTTTTAATGACCAGTAAGTTTACTGTAAGTGATATGTAAAGGTGGGATGCATATCTGAAGTACAGTGTTTGCTCAGAGGCCTGCGTGAAGTTAAAAGTATTTAACAGAATATTACAATATTTAAAACTTCTTCCTGTAACGGGCAAGGCATTTTACTGTGCTCTGTTGAATTGTATGTACTCATTTCCTTGGATCGCTCTGCTCTGTCATTTTCAGTCTTTATTTGTTGAAAAAGTCTTGGTGGGGGGGAAAAAAAAATAACAAAAATAATTTTTTTTATTACAGCTAATCATAAGGAAAAAATGCAGAACTTCTTAATTATCTGCTAAAGCCAGCGATTCTTCAGGGACAGTGCAGTTAATTTCCTTTCTTTGTATTCTGTAAGCATATCACTATTAATCATGGAGATCATAAGCTCAACATTCCTGAAAATGTGGTAGTTAAATAAACGCAACTGACTTATGATATACCTCGTAAGAAATCTTTGGAGAGCTGTATGTTTTGCCTTGTCTAAGAAATGGTTGGCACACTCTCTGAATATGCAGTTGAAATGGAGCAAAGGCTTAGAGCATGCCGTCAGACCTTCCTAGGGCCTGCAATGCATGGCGTGCCAATTCTCATTCTTCACTGGGAATTTTATTTATTAACTAAGCTATCCTAAAATCTCTCCTAATATATTGTTGGTGACTTTGTTGCTGCTGAAATATTGTATCTTCATTCTTGCCTGTGGATGGAGTTAGATAATTATGGCTCAGCTCCTAGCTGGTTGTTTGATTCTGATCTAGAATGAGTGCCAAGCATTTTGGTACTGAACTGGCACTTCAGGTAACAGCTTTTTTTTAAAAAAGCTGAAACCAAACAATGGTCATCTGTGTGTTTGCGGACATAAGTCAGTTATGTAACTTCAGCATTTTGCAAGATTGAAGAATCCTGAAATCAGGTTCAGTAACTGAAGTGATGGATGTAACAGTTTGCATGCCAATTATTTTTACAGCTTTATATGCCTGCCTTAATACTTCACTTTACAATGTTGTCCTCTGGATTAATTCATCAGTCTAATGGCACGACTGAAAAGGTCACAGAAGCATTCTGTGAGTGCTGAAGGTCTAAGCTGTATCTCAGCTCATAGTTTATGAGTACCTGTAAGAAAAGAAAGGTAGAAAATGTGACAGATGACACTTTTCCAAATGAAAATAAGAAACAAAGTGGGTTTTGCAGCAGAAGCACTTATGACAGACCTTGACAACATAATTGCTTTCAGTCTGCTAACATTAAGATGTACTCGAGCATTTTGACCAACTTACAGGTGCTTTTTCTTCCTATGTAATTCTTCCTCTCCTTAAAATTAGCATTTTTATCTTATTTTAATTTTAATTACTTTATTAATAAATAAACTATATTCAAGCTAGAAATTAAGTACCAGTCTACCTACTCCTGAGAACGGTGACTAAAATCATATGATTCCCTTGCTATAAAATAGATTATGACAAGCCTCTCGTTAGCTGCCGAGGAGAATACAATACACCTGTGTAGTCAGAGGAAGATATATTTTTAAAAAATTATTATAACCATCCACCCAATTAATGTAACTATGCAATGCTCATTTTGTGCTACGTCACAGTGAACTTAGTGACAATGTGAACTGGTTGGTGTTCTGGCTTCACTTTTTAAGGGGCTGTCAGCCCAGAGGCCTTTGAGGTGAATCTGCCCAAGACTTTCACAGGGAATTTCCTGAAGAAGGCCAGAAAAAGTTCATTAGCACTGTAAAAGATCCAGGAAAAGGCAGAGTGCTAGGAAAATTTAGTTGAGCTGAACTAAACAATGAAGATAAAATAGTGATCACCACTCTGATTTTCTGTAAGATCCTGCTGGTTGAAATACTGGTGTAGAACTAGGAGTGCTCTACTTCTGTCCCTTGGGAGAAGATCATGGCTTGAAATACCAGCTGGTTACTTCTGCCTGCTTGGGTGTAGTGGATGGTGTTTGCTGTGAAAAGGTTGTATAAAATTTTAATTAAGACAGAAGAAAAGGCAGGGGAAAAGCTGTGCAGCCTGGCAGTGTACCTGCTGTGCTGTCCCTCATGCCCCTCCAGCACAAGTAGGGCTTTAGCAGAGCCATCTTTGTCCCTCACGGCACCCACACACCAGGTGGCCGAGGCTCTTGGTGGGAAATGGGCCTTTGGGGCTCCGTGAGGGAGGAGGGATTTAAACAGTGATTGCCGTCGTCCTGGAGAAGTTTTCAGTTCATAGAAATGCTGTTTCCCCTGCTAAAGGACGTGTGAAATTATTGCTCTTAGTTTAGTAAGCAGCACTCAAGTGGTACCTTCTGATTTACTTTATGAGACTGAAACAGAAATGAACCAGTTGTTTTTAAAGTGGAGTAAAAAACTTTGTTCAACTGGAAAAGGCAGCTTTTCATTTGGCCTGTCGAAGAAAATTGAAAAAAAAATATAATTGTGGTTGCTCTGAAGTACATGTCTTTGGCATCTACACCCTGAATATTTTGTTTGCTTGCTCATTGTTTGATTATTTTTTAAAGTTTTTTGCAGTTCTTTCCAGCTGCTGCTTGGAGGTTAACCTTTTATAAACTATTACTTGCCCTCAGGACTGCACCTTGAATCTACCATGCAGCTAGTGGTGACTATATATCTGCTCTTATCTAAGGTACTAAAGGTGATGAAGGGCTTTGAAAAGTCAGGGCTTTCCCTTCGTTTACCTTCGTTAGAAAACCAGTTTTTGTTAAACCTACTTACTCTTAGTTCCTGCTGGTTTTTGTCAAAACTTGTCCTCTTAGTTAAAAATAGATGTGTCTTGTGTAGCTGTGTGATGCATGTCTTCATGCTGTGTTTGTTTGTACGTATATAACAAAGGCTTGGGGAAAGAGAGAGACAGATGATGTCACCGATTCTGACTTTTTAATTTTTTTAATTATTTCAATTATGGCTTTAGTTTCTTTCTGTATTTGAGGAGGAATATTTTAACTACTATACTTTTTTGATAAAATAACCCCCCTAACCCATTGCTATGAAGACCATAAAAATCAAGAGGAAGTTCAACAAATTTGGATTGTTAACATAACCTTTTTCATTTTTATGTCATACTGACATTAAATATTTAATACAAATGCCTAATTTTCATTGTACAAAAGTCAATGGTGGTGTCAGCCCTATTTTCAGGGCTTTTCTTCTTGGCTCTACTTCACTAAACGCTATGTAAATCTTGGTGTGTTGTCTCCAAAGGTAGTTCCAAGAGGCAACAAGTGAAGGTGTAAATGAACACTAAATTGCATGTAAATTTGGCTAAGGAAGGTGGTTCATGAAGTCTCTTAACTGAGCTGGGCAGGACTAGGTTAA
Source organism: Oxyruncus cristatus (assembly GCA_013399855.1). Lineage (NCBI taxonomy): Eukaryota > Metazoa > Chordata > Aves > Passeriformes > Cotingidae > Oxyruncus > Oxyruncus cristatus. Next base: position 191,175 of record VXAY01001101.1, read on the forward strand.
AAAAAAAATATGCAGGACTGCATTCTAAGTCACAGAAATAAATGGATGTATTGTTAATGGCAAATTTCATTGCCAACAAAGGTTTTCATTCTGAAATACCATCTTTCACTTTAGATCAAATATGCCTGGTTGTTTATACTACTAACAATACTTAAGAATATGCAGCTTAAAATAATTTCTAACCTTAGGGCTCTGAGGAAGAGAGAATAGCAAGGTACTGTTCTTTGCTAAAAAAAGGAGGGAGGAAGACTATTAAGACTGAAAATTAGTACTTTAAAGCATTAGATGACTGAAAAAGGCAATTTCATATGTTCTAAATCAACAAAAGACAATTCTTGTTGACTAAGCAACCACCTTCTCTAGTGAAAGAGAAGGTGGAGGGGTTTATGCTGTTTTTTATTATTAGTCAGAGAAGTGGCAGACTGGGTCTCTCATTCTCTACTGCAACTCTTCCTTCAGCAGCAGTGACTAGATACGATGGACAATGCAACTTCATGAAAAGAAAGTGATGCACATTTTAAACTGGGATATGATATTTAAATGTGGTTTGTACTTTTTAAATGACTCTAAACATCCAGGAATTAAGACCAATGGATTTTAGTGGAACTGAGCATCTAAATAATTTTGTGAATTAATGCTCTGTTACTGTTTTGATACAGTAAGTAAGGTATTAGTTTAGAATTGCTAGTTCAAATTGATGCAAAATAAAAGGAAATTTCTTTTTTTCATTTTAAAACCTTGACTTCTCTTTCCCAAAGAATTACTGATGCAAAACCTCAAGGTTTTGATGTATGGTACAAAGTGAGGTGTCAGTTTGCATCTGGATCTGCTACTGGAAGTTTTTCTGTTGTCAGCTGGTGTGGCATCACAGAGCATTTTAACTTGTTAGTTTTGTGGAGCTGGTGTTTATGCAACCCTGTCACACAGATTGCTTCCTTTACTGCTGAATTTTAGTTTTCCTGATGAGAACATGGAGAATGCCAGAGAATATGCGGTGCTGCCAAAAGCTACTTTAGGATCACAAAGAATGTTATTGTAGAGAAGTTTCGTTTGATCTGATCTCTGATATTTTAGTTTTTACATTGGGAGGGTGTGGGGGGAAACCCCCTAATCTATTTTTTCCACTAGATCAGAATTGAATGTATCCTAAATGTTGGTCGAATTGGGAAATAATGTTTGGATGCAGTTGACAGTCACTCAGACTATGTGGTGAAGACATACTGATGGTGACAAGTCCTGGCACTACGTTGTTTATGAGAACTGATGAGATAACAGCATGAATTCCTAGAGCTTCCCTATGTAGATGACACACTATATTAATCGAACTGATGTTTATGGGTCCTGAGTTGTTCACTTAAAATTTAAACAAATTTTAAAAAACAGGAGGTAAATAATACAATGATCTGTCTCTAAGATTTATTTATACCAAATCCAGCAATTTTTACCTTTATAGGAAGTCACAATTCAACTGTGATGTCCTTCGTGACAAAAATGATATTCCAGACATCATAAATGACATTTCCCTTTGAGCTAGCCTGCAGATGAAGAAGCACCAATACCTGTTTGGAGGCTGATTTAGAGTTAACAGGGGGACAATTTTACTATGCTACAGTACATAAACATTCTGCACTGACGACGTTTTATAGCTGGTCACAGTGCTGATAAATATATTTTATGGAATATCTGCTAGTAATGTGCAGATGGAGACAGGAGATTTCTCCATTTCATTTTTGTTTATTTTATTTTGTCATTTTAATAGCATTTAGAATAAGCCTGATAGGTTATTAAAATAGCAGATATACTTAGTTCTTAGTTACACTGATGTAAATTACAGTTTGCTGTCTTTGGTAAAGTTATTCCACACTTACAGAACAATTTGCAGATGGTAGATATGCTTTGAGGCAGTACAGAGACGTAAGATCTGAGCAAATGAAATAAGCATCAAACCTTTCCTGGAAATTACTATATTTTCATTATTTAAAAAAAAACAAAGAAGCCTAGAAAAAACAAAATAAAACCACCACAAATCAACAGCAAAATATAACCCTACACAAGATCCTTTTATTTGTACTACACTTGTACATCCTGAAATAACAAAAATATCTTCTGATTAAAGGCTGAATATAATTTTTGCTTTAGGCTGTTTTTATCTAAACAGTCTCCTGCTGACATTGAAATAAAGGGATCAGTGCCTGGGGAGGGCTGGCTTCCTAAATTTTAAGTTCTTTACCTGATCATTCTGGTTTAAAATATCATAAACCTTGTGATCCTCTATTGATCATTTTTGACATCTTTTCCCATGAACAGGAAAATATGAGACTGTGAAACTCTAATCCTCCTCTGAAAGTCAGTGTGAGAAGTCCCATGAGCCCTATTTGTTATCTTGTGTTTTGCTTTGTTGTTTGCACCTGAATACTTCAAGAAACTGTGAATTAAAATTCCTGAATGTTATTCTGTGGCACTACCAGGGCAACCAAAGCCAGCTTCATATCTGTCTAAATCCTGCAAGACCTTCCTAGTCCCAGAGGGTTTTGCCATTGTGCCCAGGAAGCACCAGGGTAGAATGAGACTCGGGTGTGGAGCTTTTTCCAACCCTGCCCTCTGAAAAGGACAAGGAAGGATACTTCCTTGGAAAATGAGAACTGGTCTTTGTGATTTCTTACTGTTCTCTTATAGATCTTTCAGTACAAATTACCTTCCTAACAGCTGGCTTAATTTGTTTAAGGGTCCTTTAGGCTGTGGAAGGGAAAATCTTGTTCACAGAGTGGTTATGTGGTTTGACTTTTGCAATTTCTGAAGGAGCAGAAATAGATTTGCAAATACCAGCCCTGCTTTCCTGCGAGGCTCTGGCTGGGACTGTGCTGAAGGCAAATACCTTGTAAATCCTCATTAATGTCACCAGGAAGCTATTGACACAGGCCTCAAAATTACCATATTGCAAATGGTATAATTTCCTATCTCTGGGTGATACACGGAGATAGTTGAGCTTTGCTTTGTGTCCTACAGAACAGTGAAATCTACTCCGGTGTGGGTTCTCAGTGAATACTGAAATGTTTTCAAGGTATGATGAGCCAGAGAAAGTGCTGTCCCAAGAATCACAGTATGTCAGTGTCAGCTACTGGGTGCCCTTGTTCAGTCATGCCATAAACAACCACGTTTTCCTGTCACAAGGGAGCGATCCTGGCTGAGCAATGCCTTAGTCAAGACAGAAGGAAAACCATACTGTAATGTTAGTTGTCTTGATTCTTCTCTCACGATGCATTGCACAGTCATTAAGCTGGTAGTGGTCATGGAGATGCTTGCAATTTGAGTTTTAGCATTGAATTCATAGGATTTGCTTTACTTTCATCTGCTTGTTTCTTTCTCAGAGCACACCCGGAATGATCTGTCTTAGGGAAGAATCTTGCAGGTCTTCATTTTTCTGCCTCAAAAATTGGCAATGCTAGGACTACGAGACATCAGTTTACCTAGACACTCAACAGACAGTCAGGTTTCCTGAAGAGAGAACCACTGTAGTGGTGGCGATGTGTACTTGCAAGTTTTAGAAGCGACAGAAAACAAATTACAAATTTAATGTTAGCTACACTGCATCTTTGCTACATCCCAAAATGTATGTTTCTTTTTCTGAAATAAGCTTATTTTGCCTTGACATTTTCATGCCTCTTTTGTGTTTGTCTGTTTAGTGTCAGTGTCTCTTATGTTTAAAGAAGAATCAGAATGTTCCAATGTTAAAATATGAGCTCATGAATTTGAGCCACACTCTGGATCCCACCCCAGGGTCTCTCTTACTCATGAGCACTGCTGTAAATGGGTGCTAAGGTGGCTGTATGTGAATTCAGTCACACACATCTGAGTGCCATTGTGCTTTATTATTCCAGCCTGATAGACCACACAAGCTAGAAATAAATCTTTGCAGATTGCAGAGCAAGAATTCGGGAGACACAGCTGAGACATCTGGCTTTGGCATTGTCCCTTAAGAGCCCTTAAAGGTGAACCTGAAGAATGGTAGCTTTTTTACTTATGTGTTAGCTGGAGCCTCTGCCTTGTCACTTCAGCTAACAGTTGTTTTTTATACCCTCATGGTTGTCTTTGCTGTGATGATGGTTTTCCAGACCTGTGCGCTCAGAGGGGATCTGTATTGGTAAGCACACAGAGAAGCTGTATCCTTTTGAACAGTGTTATCGCTTGTTTTGCCTTTTTCTGGCTGTTTAAGATCTATGCGATTGCCTTGCATGGACATTTTGTTTTCTTCTGAAAAAGGCTGAGCCATAAGACTTTGTCACCATAAACTGTGGGAACTGTACATCCTCATATCAATAGTGGAAGAACTATGGGCAGACAATGAGGATCTACAAGTATTTTACCTTCTTGAAGACAGAACTGGCTAGCAGTCCAACTAGAGGTGTTACTGAGCCAGGCACTTAAAAGCACCCTGGATTTCAGGTTAGATAGTTCTGTGTTTTGGTAGGGAAAAGGTCAGGAACAATGGTTAGGTAAGAGCCTGGACTACCTATGGTGTGAATACAGATATTAGTCAGCAACACCATAAGGGCAGACAGGTGCTCTAAGTGAGCAAGTGCCAATAAGGACAACAACTGGACAGAGATTGCTAGTTTTGCACTGAGATTGAATTTGTATTGATTCATATTTCAAAAGATCTGTTGTGCTGGTCTTGTATTTATTTGTATTGCAAACCTCAGTAGAAGAAAAAGCAGGGTCAGCATCAGTATAAAAAACAATCTAACTGGGTGTGCTTGTGCTGATTTGAAAGCAATGCCACTGCAGTTAACCCTACTGTGTTTAAGAAACTGTAATTACTGCTATTTGTTGATAACTTTGCTGCTTAAGGTATAGCAATGACTGCAGCACCTACTCTTGCTGTTTACCTGGCTCTGTTGTGCTTTCCTCATAGTTGTTTTTTCCTTCTTTTGAGATACTTGAAGAAATTTTTGAAAAAAACAGTCAGCTCAGCTCTGAAGGCTAAAATCCCTGTAATAGCATTTCTATTAGACACTTTGCACCCAACATGATCTCTGCCATCAGACAGAAACAAATATTAAATCATTGCAGAAGAATAAAATTGGGTTTGCTTTCTTCAGTGATTAGTTATATACGGAGAAAGATATTGGAAAGCAAAAAATGTTAAGACACAAGTGTGTAAACACACTTAAAGCTATGGCTTTTGGGAACCTTTATGGTACATTTGAATACTTTTCCTGGTGTGGCCTGAAGAAACTGATAATGAATCTTGTAAACCAGGCCTTGTATTTCAAAAATGTTCCTTTTAACAGAGCTGATATTTCACTGTAGGTTTTTCTACTAGAAATATTCTATGGTTGCTGTGTAATGATGCAATAATTCACACAGGAGCTTGTTACAGTTAATAACCTGTAAAGGGCAAAGGTATTTGGACAATGAACATGAAATTAGACCTGTATCATGCACCAACAGTGTAAATTATTTCTTCCTTTGTCCTTCAGAGAAATGTCATTTTGCAGAAAAAATAGAGGTCAGCTTATTTTCTACATGTTTAATTTTTTACAGCCAGTGACTTCTTTGTGAATAAATAATATGCCTTGCTCAGAAGACAAGCATCAACTCTGAACAATTATCAAAGACATTAGGATACAATGCTAATGTATTTCATGCTTCAAAAGCTACAGCTGCCAGAAATTCATAGCAATCAATCAGCATTTTTCTTTTGCTGTTTTTCGTGTATTAACAACACATCAGGGGTAATAATTATGACCCTGGCTGTTTCCACTCTTTCAGATAAATTTACTGGTTATATTGATTCACTTAATATTCCTCTGTGGCTATTTCATAAGCAGGTACCATTTCAGAAGACAAGCAGTTGCTTCTTTCTCTTTCTCTGTAGAATGCTTAATCTTTTTTTTTTTTTTTTTGACAATTTAACACATTTCTTTGTGTTTGAATAGAATTACCTTTTCTACTACTGTGATCTGTAAATTAGAAAGCTGAACAATAGAGCTGCAATAGATAAAGGCTTTGTCTTTCATAGTCTGTCAAGTCATTCTTCGATTCTTTAATGGACTAAGTCTGGTGATCACATGCAAGCCCTAGTGTGAAGTACTCTGAGAGAACTATCTAAGAGGTAATGGCTTTGAACTGAAGGAGGGTGGATTTAGACTGGATATTAGGAAGAAATTCTTTACTCTTAGGATGATGAGATGCTGAAACATGTTGCCCAGTGAAGCTGTGGATGCCCCATCCCTGTTCAAAATCAGGTTGGATGAGATCCTGAGCAGCCTGGTCTAGTGGACGGTGTCCCTGACCGTGGCAGGGGGGTTGGGACCTTCTAACCCAAACCAACCTATGATTCTACCTCCATTTATTGGAACAAATGTTTGTACAGCTGAGCTCAGAGACATCCTTGGTAAATTCTCATGTATAGACTGAATTATTTCAAAACCCGGAAGGCTCAAGGTCCAGGGGTTTTCTGGGTCAAGGCTTATACTGCAGGCAGAAGAACTTGTATTAAAGGAATTTGCATTATGTGCTCTCTCCATTTAAAAGACTTAACTTTCCAATCCTGTCTCTCTCTCTTGACCTTCACCCAGAATAGTCTGTAATAAAAACTATTTTTATAAATGAAAAAAAGGAAGCACAGGCACTACAGCTATAACAGTGTAAGATTACCTGTGGATTTATGAGTAGGGGATGTTGCTTCTTTGGTTATAGTAATGAATCTCACTTGTGCTAATAAGCAGTATTGTCTCTGCCCTGTCAACGCTGGGGCAAAGTTGAGATGCTCTGAGCCAGAGCTAGTTATGCACTGTGGCAATGAGCTCTATTTTCTGTCTTTCACATTGGATAAAAAAGGAATCTATCACGAAGAGAAAATTGAAAATTCAAAATGGTTATTCATAAATTTGCTTTGTGTGTGTGTGTGTTGTTTTGTTTTGTTTGGTTTTTTTTTTTTTTTACGCTTTAAATTACTGCATCTACAAGTCATCTCAAAATTAGTCTCTCTGAAAATGATCCCTCATCTTTCATGGTATAGGAAAGCAATGAAGGCCTTGTTATTCAGATAGCCAAGGAATAATGGACTGAATAAAAATTCCCGCTCAGACTGGGGGTAAGGCTGCACAAAGCTGCCTTCTTGCAACCTCTCTTGTTTTATGTCAAATTTCAGCTGAGAGACACCCTGCTATCTTCTGTTTATGAAATGAAGAGGACTGTAGGACTATTGGGATAAGGCAATGATACCTCTCCTAGGGAGTTTATGCTCTGTAGACTGAAGGAGTGCTACTAAGGAAATATTGTGTGTAGAGAAATTAAAATAGTGTGCTGCAAGTAGAAACTGTGTTGTTAAAATTATGCTCTGAAATGCAATATTATTTATGTGATCTTATTTGCTATCTAATGTTGTGGTTATTGCTGTAGCAATTTCAGGCAAGATATACTTGTGTACATGTTTGTAGATTTTAAAAATATTTCAAGAGCTATTTTAACAGTTGACTACTTTTGTGAGATCTGATTTTGAAAGCTTGGCTATGATATTGATATGTGACTGAAAGCTAGATTTTTTTTTTTTTTTTTTTTTTTTTTTTTCTGGTGCTACAGAAGAGAGGGGAAAAAACCACTTGACTGTGCTTTAGTACTGCAGTGGTAAAAGTAGTGCAGTCATGTTTATTTTTATATAAAAATCAGAGGATATAAATTTGAACACTTAAAATAGAGATACTAATTTGCAACTATAGTGAAGAATGCAAATCTAAGAGGCTAGTTTTACTATTAGACAGTTTCTGCATATAAATTTGTAACTACTTTCTTAAAAAAGCAGACAAAACCAGTATCTGAAACGCTTTCAGTTTTAGGGTACTTTAGGGCTTTAGTTTTTGAAACATAACAATTGTATTCTAGTTAAATTTCTTGGATGTGTACACAGAGATCTTCAGCAGGTTTCACTTCATGTGCCTGGTTCTTTAGATATTGAGTTAATAGCATTTTCCAGAAAGATATCTAAACTTTATTTTACACAGAGTTGGTGAATAATTTAATACCAATTTACTACAGCATTGCTGTCTGTGATGGCTGGTGAGTGATGCCCCAGCTGTGCCCTCATTCAGGAAATGTGAAATGTCTCCATGTTCTCTGAGAAATGAGCAATGATCTCTGTTTGTTTGCTTATATGAAAGAACAGCTTCATGTTAAAAGGTAATAGAAAGAAACCCCCTTGACAGTTGCATTCAGACAGTTAACTACAATTAAATAAAACCCCAAACCACCACCAACCGAAACCACAACAAGTTCATTTAATATAAAACTAATGAAGATGGAGGAGTTCTTGTCTTCTATTTCATAACTGCCTTGAGGGTCATGTTTCCTCAGGGGTAAGGTACATAAACAACAGTATTCACTTATAAAGTGTTAAGGAAAGTGGGAAGAAACGAAAGAAACTCCTGATGGTTTTTACTGTGCCTGAAAGAAAAGAACGCACTTTGTTACTTACCTAGGAATCTGTACTGAGTCCCGTTGTCCATAATAATAAAAGAGAGATTCTGCTTCCTTTCTGCATTAAAAAAATGGTGAAATAGAAGTTGCCTTATTTTGTAACATCAGCTTCTCAGGGTAAAGGGTTAGCAAAAGACAAGATGCAAGGATGATTTCAAAGCATGTGTTCATCATTTATTTATTAAAAAGGGGGATATTTGCAATTCTTGTAAATTGCTGGTGTCCGCCATGAGATTGCAGTTATGTCTGTGTGCAGGACTACTCCTGTAAAGCTGAAGACAAATAATTTTTCCAAAGCTTTTTCCCCCTTTGAACTTATGAGTTTCTGGCAGATGTGCCTTTCTAAGGACTGGAGTTGAGCAGTAACACTTAAAAATCTACAAGCTTCTATTCAGCACTCAATTACCTTGTAAGTCATAGCCCTTTATAAAAAATAAGAGCTTTGAACTGCCAAAAGGTCTGGGGACTATGCAGCCCTTAGCAGATGAGTACACTAACCTGCCCATTTATTCTATCTTAATTTGCAGAGGAAAAGCTTTTTGTTTATCTGGACACTCATAATACATGAATGGGTCTGCAATGCATCAGAAGTTCATTGAAAAGAAAAGTAATTGGTCTCTCTCTCTCTCAGCTTTATTTTTTAGTTTTTATTCACTTATATGTGTAAGTTATCTTGGCACAGGGAAAAGTAATTTGCTTATGGTAAATTGTGGATGCATCTTAGTCATGAAAAATCAGCCATACATTCTTCTTGGATGTGTGTTATAAATAGTATATCTTTGACATGAGCAAAGGTAACTCTTTCATCTGAGTGCTGGTAGATTTTTCCACTGCAGTGCTACTCATTTTGGAGCTGCACTTGAAGAAGGACCTGGGCCAAAGACAGAAGGGGAGATGCAGGAATACCCTCAGATTTGAAAATCTGAAAATTTAAAAGAAGAATGCTTAAGCTAACAAAGAAGATCAAGACTCTTCATTATGTAGGCTGGGGCAGTGATCCATGGTGTTATAACAGCAGCTCGGGCCAAGGATCTGTGCACTTGTGTAGGCTGTAGCAAATAGTGTGATTGTGAAGCTTTCGGCCTCAGGACTAGACTGTGCTGTGTTTTGAAAGGGCTTGTTGTGCCACTTGTGTTGTCCATAGTGTAGGTTAGATTGCCTGGCCCAGACACTAAGGGAATTTTCTGTCTGCAGGGATAATCTGTCAGACAGGAAAGTGTGGGATATCCATCACACATGGCTTAATGAAACAGGTAGAAAAGGATTGTCAAATGTCTCTCTATCTGATGTGTTTTGAAATGGGAGATGGACCAGAAGATCTCTTAGGATGCTGCGTAGCTTTTCTATTATTTATAAATGCTAGATATTTTTTCAGGGTCCTTTAAGCCTAAGGTTGTTCATACTCACAGCGGTGTTGTGGTCTTGGCACAGCTGATTTGCAATTTCTCTCATGGAGTTTCTTCTTTTATGGTTCAGATTTTCTGCCTGAAAACAGTCTTCATGAGAAACCTAATGGCTGCCAGTGGTGGTTTCAAAACAGTGGAGTGAGCTTACAGAAGGGAAGAATATGAAAACAGCAAGCCAGTATTTGGAGTAGTAATTATAGAAATATTGATTGTGTTTTTTAATATATTTCAGTGGGATTATGTCAAAATTTCCTGGTTTTATTTTTACTGCTCCTTTTTTTTTTTTTAATCTTTTTACAAAAGCATTAGCATCATTCTTTGTTCTTTGCTCTTTCTTCTTGTGCTCACCTCTTACCTTGGCAGGTAGTTTTTTCCAGTAGTCAGAAGAAGTAGAATAAAGTGAAAAGATAACCGAAGAGGAGGTGAAGAAAGGAAAGATAAAAGTAATCCACACAGTGCAGTTGTGAATTAAAAAGTTCTTGCCCATCTAGTAAAAATAAAGGCACTCAGAAGAAACATAACAGAGGGCAGAGAACAAAGGCAGACATATAATAAAATAGAGAAGATGCAGTCTGTAATTCTTGCCTGATTCCACACCCTCCCATTCTTTTCGTATGGTGACAGTGAGGCAATATAGGCTTTAAAATAAAAAGCTCACCTCTCGTAGAGTCTGCTCTGTGTACTTAATGATAAACGAACTTGTATCTAAAAAAAGTGCAGAGGCACTGAGGTCTTCCAGTCCCCCAGGAAAGGATATAAATGCCTTTCACCCACCAGTCTTATCCATTTCCACCTTGAAATTTTTATCTTAATTATGGGTCTTCATAAAACTAATAGCTTGCAACTAATTGTGCAGCAACTTTATTTGCCTACAAGTGTATTTAAGACTAAAATTTGACACATATACCCAGCTAAAACAGTATGCAGAAATTAGCTGTCCCTGTTAAAGTCTTTTCTGGAATGAAGCTGTGAAAGAATTGTACATACATTAAGGGGAATTTTAGAAAAGAAAGTCAGACAAATTAACTACTTATATTTCTTTGGAGAGGAATGAAATTTTAACCTTTATTTTGGTGCATAAAAAATTAGTCTTATCTCCTTAGTGACTAGCTATGTGAGTGAAGATTTATTTTGAGAAAGAACTTTTAAAAAACTTTTTATACTTTTCTGAGAATACCACAGCTAAATTATAGCAGTGTAAATCTTTGTGAAATACAATTTAGTCCTGAGTGACTTTCTTTATAAGGTAGAATGTATTTGAATATGCTCAGAACACCTGCACTTGTATTTGAAGTGGTCTGCTGTCAAAACCAAACCATGACTGCAATGCAAACTAGGAATTATGGGAAATAATTTTCTTTTAAAAAGCATTAATAGCACTGCTCTAACTGCAGGTACCATCTGATGAAATTTTAAATATGGACTAATTGGTAAGACAATAAAGACAGAAGCAAAAAGAAACAATCAAGATGAAGAAATGTGTATCTCTTCTCTGTTGGGTGTAACGTTATATTTTATATGCCATCTAAACCTTCTCGCTGTATTTATATGCTTGTAATTTAGCCTAACTTGTACTTTCTGCATTCATTAATATAAGAAGAACCCAGTGAATGAGTATGCACTATATGCAAGATCTATGGCCTGGGGACAATTTTATTTTACTCATAAATTTTAATATCCATACTCAGCTACAGTGAAAATAATGAGCCTGTAGTGGTTTTGTCCGTCATTACGGAGAACTTTTTTAAAAGCTGTAAAGAGGAATTGTGAGTGATTGGGATTGACCCACAAACTTGAGACTAGGCTTTTCTCTATCTTTTTTTTTAATTTATTTTTTTTTTTATTTTATTTTGTCAAATGCCAAACAGTCTTTGGCCAGTGTTCGCTTCTATCTGGCGACGACCAGAATGATTTTGCTTTTTTTCCATTATGCACAATTTCTCAAAACTGTGTTATAAACAGAAGGGATAAAGTATTTTTTCCCTTTGAACAGTAAAGTATGGTTTTGGTTTTGCTCTTAAATGAAATATTGGAATTTTTAGCTTATTTTTGATTAAAAATTCCATTAAAAATCATACTCCTCAGATCATTAGCAATCAGAGTGTGGTGGATTTTGGTGCAGTTTTTTTGCCAAATCACCTCTGATGTCTCTCAAAATCTAAAGCATAATTTTCTAATGATCTCTGTATGTAGAAGATAATTATGGATTTAAGGTGTATCCAATCCACATAAATCCATATATACAAGATTCAGTGGGAGTCTGCAATCAGAAAAACTCAGTAGCTCACACTCTTAATTCTGCAGGATCATCTGCTGATACTTTTTGAATGATTATTCACTAGACAAACACAGGCAAGTAAACCTGCCTCTCTTGAGGGGAGGACATGTACTGGTCTAGATGAAACCAGCTGAGTTATCAGTCCTGAAAAACAAATGTTATTTATATTAATACTGACAATTTGTCTTCCAAGTTTTGAAACTCTGATCGTGTTCTATTTCATGTTTAAAATGAAATTCAGGCTCACGCTATAATGAACATAATGCTCATGTTAAAGATGCATATGTTCATTTTAATCGTACAAATAATTATGTTTTTTACTTGCAGATATTTCAAATAATATATATAAAAGAAAAAGAGGGTTTAATAGTAGAAGACAGATCAGGAAAAGCACTTTCAGACTTTTTCAAAAATCAAACATGAATTTTCTTATAACATGGCATAGAACAAGTTCCTCTATTGCAGGTTATGTAAGTTTACCTTGCAGAAAGATTGTATTTTGTCTGCTAAAAAAGCTCCCCTAACATTAACAAGTCTTGGTTTACTATTTTACATAGACTTTCAAAATTAATGCTGCCTTCCAGCCTAAATCCTGATCTCCAGTATTATATATAATTCTGGAGGTTTTGTTGTATTGAATTAAAAGTATTAATTCCTTCTGCAATGTCGTGAAACATCTGTCTGAAGGATGAGGATGATCCAAAAATCACACAAACCTCTGTAACTGAATCTCAAATATTTTTGTCCTTGAAGTTTGGCCCTGTCTTCTTTCTCTCCAGTCAGCTTTTTAAAAGTGGTGCAATCCTTTATGTTCAGAATTCTTTGAGCAAAATATGAAGCTCAAAGAGGAAGGGTAAAGAAAATTGGTTTTGGTGAAAAGTGGTGGTTTGGACTGGCCTTAATCTCCTGAGGCCCCGTCAGAGACTTCCGATTGGTGCCTGCTGAGACCATGCCCACACACACACACTTGCTTCCTGGACTTCCTCAGGCAACTATTTGTCTCTGAAACAAGTTATTTTCTAAGAATATAGTTACACTTTATTTACAGTCAAACTTCTTTTTTCATTCAAATGAGGTAGATTATTTTTATTTTTCATTTCACAGTACCTTCTCTGACCTGCGTGCTCCCTTTTTAATTCCTGAATTCACAGTCCTGGTTGCACTCTGTCTCACGAGTGCTTCCACATGTTTTTGTGGCTCTTAAGTGCCAGACGTTTGCTTCCTGTGCTTTCCAGTGCCAGACCACATTTACCAGTGGAAGCAGTCTCGCACCAGTGGGCAGGCTGCTGAGGATCTGGGACAGAGAGCATTTCGCAATGTCACACATTAAAAGTTTGCTCCTAAGCCATATTCTTGAAACAACCACATTGTTCTGACAGTGTCTCAGATTTTGATGTGCATGCACTTTCCCTAACCCATCTGTGCAGTACTTCTCACCCTAATTGACATGTTCCTTCCTGGTCACCTACTGCTGTCTGCTTTTTGTCACGACTCATACAACCACCAGCTGCTGATGCTCTTCTTTGTTCATAATTGTTGTCAAGGTCACTTTCTGTGGAAAGACATTCCTGTGACTGCTCTGTCAGCGCCCCCGGTTTGGTGCTCAGACACCTTCTTCTGTCTTGTTACATCAACAGTTTCTTTTCTGTGGAAGGAAAATAATAAACAGAATCCTGGTCTAATAGGTGTTGATTCTAGCACAGTCAGGATTGAAAATACTCAATTATCTCTTTATGAGTGATAAGGGCCACTGGTTTAACATCTGTAATTACTCATTTTAATAACTAAGATGATTAGTTAATGCTGTATGGGTCACATTGGGTGGTATATTGCATTAAATTCCAAAAACTTCATAACTGATATATGATATTATTTGTTTGCGAACCCTCCCCCCCCAAACAATCTCATATGTGTTAAAATATCACAGCAATTTTCTTAATTCTCATTTGCCGCTTAAAAGCAGCTCATGACACAGCTTTTCCTTTGTTTTCTTCACGGGTCTATTTTTTGAAGGGATTTTTAATTCAGGTCAAATTGTTAAACTTTATATGGATTTCAGTCACTCATTTGAAGCTTACGGTTTAAATTGGCAGTCAAGTTTCTTTGATTTTTTTTGATCTCTGCACTTTTAGTAAAACTTCTCTTGTGAGTGGAGGTGCTTAAGTTTCAAATAAACCCCCTCAATTTTACATAGGAAAACTGGGAAAAAATTACTGACGTCTGTCAAAATATGATCTTAATATTTGATCTTTATTACTGAGGTTTTTTTGGCAGTATACTTTGTTTGCAAATGGAGTCAAACTAAAACATTGAAAATTTCAATTTCTAAAGCTGGAGCTGAAAACCTTCAAAAATGTTACAACTTTTATGAAACATTTTGAAAATTAAAAGGGTTTATTTTTATAAACATCATGACTATTTGTTTCAGTAAATTGATTGCTTTAATGAATAATATTGATAATAAAAAACGACTAGGTTCTCAGCTGAGGACTTGTTAGAAGTGATTTTTAATGTGGGTCTTTCTTCCAGCTGAACTTCTGAAGTGTTAGTCATTAAGTGGGTGCATTGATGCTTCTGGGACATTAATTTATGCTGTTTCATCACTGAGGGTGGAAAAAATGAACCCAAAACCAAACAAAAAAACCCCCAGCCATTCGGTTGGCTGAAGGTGAACAATAATAAATACTTCTGTGTTTTGGGCTGGAACGGTACAGACCACTGGAGCAGTCAGTATTGGGCAGTTCAGAGGCCCCAGCAGCAGCTGTGCTTTTTGTAAGTGTGTGCTATATTATCTCCAGAGCAATCTGTAATTTCTTACAATTGCTGGAGCTATTGAAAAGTTTTTCTTTCATGGCCTGTCAAAAATCTCTGAACCAGGTATTACAAAAGTTGTAGATGGATGTCATGAAATAGCATTCATTGTACAGAATCTTTGTTAAATGTGTTATTTCTGTTTTTAGACTGCAATGCTTTAGCTTCTAGTTACAATCTTAGTTCCTAGGGGAAGTATGGTAGGTGATACTGCATAGAAGCATACAAGGGAGCTCAGTTGAAGAAGAATTCAATCAAATTTTCCTATTAAGCCAGTTCCGATGATTGAGAGAAAGAGAATGTGACCAGGCATTGCTGCTTTCTGATACCCTGCACTTTTCAGGGGAAAAAAAACAGGGACTGTGGGAGAATATATATATATATATCTGGCAGAATAATTGATGGATGAAGAAATAATGCTCTTCTGCTCACCACGTGTTCCTCCTCTCTGCCTCCTAAAGGAAGGGCTGGATTTTGGAGTACGTGACCAACAGCTGGTGAGCCTTAGCTTGGAGAGGGAGGACTGTGCAGGCTCCAGGCTCTGTGAAGTCTGGGGTATGAGTTTGTGCCCTCTGTGGCTCTGCTGGTAAAGGGTCACAAGTGACAGAAGGATTGCAGTGCAAGTCCCAGCCTTGGGATAATACCATGCTCCTTGGCAGGCCCTGGCCCCTGGCCCTTGATAGTTTGATTCCAGGTCTTCAGTTTGATGCAGTGGTTTTTGTGGGGTGATTTGTGGCTGTGTACAGGAAACTGCGATAGTAGCAGAAGAAGGGTTTTTATGAGATTACACACAGTCTTGGGCACAAATTTGATTATTGATTTTTGGAAATTAGTTATAAGCTTTAAAATATTTCCTGTTTCAAATAACCATTTGATTTCCTGAACAAAGTGTAATTGGTCAAATTCTCACTAACAAGTTGGAACAACTTCTTGTAACATTTACAACATACTAGTCTTTATCTTTCCTGCTGTTGGCTACAGACACAATTGAATGATCATTGTGCTCTTTTGAGAGGATGTTAATGTTACATTTGAATTATGTTGCATAACCTTCCACAGAAAACTGCAATGAAAGGCAATGCGTTTATATGCTGAATATGTTTCCCTAATGGCTGCTTGTACAGAGAAGTTGGCTTCTTTCCGGCTGGGGTGTTCCACACTGCTGCTGCCATTCATGCTTTTCAAAGGGAGGTTTTTTATGTTAAATTAACAAAAGCAGTAGGAGTTTATTATTTGATTGCAGTAGGGCCAGGATTTCTCTCTTGGGATTGTAATTTTGCCTTATCTAGTGTCAGTAGTCCTTGAATAATATTTGTTCTTCCCTCATTTCCCTCCTAAGGGCAATTCTGCTGATGAAATAATTGGAATTCAAGACAATATTTCAAGTATCATTTATATCTATAAATTGTACAAAAGACGCAAGTTCTCAGATTCCTTTTGTGGAGACTGTTGTAGTAGTTTTATTCTTTTTTTTTCTTTCAGTGTAGCAAAAGTTTGTTTTCCCTTTACTTCATTTTTTTATGTTGTTGGCAAAGATATGCAAACATGCATTTTAAATAGTCCTTTAAGATCAGGAAGAGTACTCCAATATACCCCAAATGGATCAATATAAGCTTTTGGCGGCTACATACAAACCAGATGTTTGGAAGTAAAAGCTCTCGCTCCCATTCAGTCTCTAGCAGTGTAATAAACAAGGCTTTTGTCTTTCAGGTTAATATGAGTTATGCTCAGACAAAAAAGGTAAAACAATATTACGGTCATGTAGGTCCAGATTAGAAGAGCTGTTTTTCCACTACATATTTAGTGCTATATAAAGCTTCCAAAAGACATTATTAAAAGCGCCTTAGGATTGCTCTCAGGCAGTGAAATAACCTTTCATTGCAGACATTTTTGTAACTGAACTTGTGCAGGTACAAAGCCTTGTAATAACAGTGTTCCAGAACTCTTCATTGATTTAAATGCTTTTGCTTTATGCAGCCTGAATCATGTACTTCTAGTCTTTTACAACTGCTATAATGAAAATCTGTAGTATTTCT
>VXAY01001101.1:208221-290356 GCA_013399855.1 Oxyruncus cristatus
TTACATTCTCCCCTCTTTAAATTTTTCATGTACTTTTTCATAGTGTCCCCTTTTCATAGCTTCTTGTATTTAAGTACCCTTTTCATAAGGCAGTCATAAGACAATGAAAACAATCAGCAGCAGATTGGTCTCCTTTAGATTGACTCCAACCTTTTTTAATATCATAGGTCTGGAAATTGACTTATTGTAGTTCAGAATACTTTTTTTCTCTCTCTTTTTTTAACCTGCAACTTTCAGATACTTTAAAAAATTCTATCCCAGCATCAAGATCAAAATATTATCTTTGAAATTTTTTGAGAAAGAAGAAGGATGATAACTCATTTCTCCATCCTCCAGGGGACATCTTGATTACTGCTGAGGGAGATCTCAACTTGGATCATTTTGTCAGATGGGTTTTCAATGGCTACAGTCTGGAATTTGAAAGTTGGCCCTGTCAACCTCACAGACATACCTGACGAGCTTCATGAGTTAATTGTTTCTCACTGAAAGCAAAGCCTTAATGTACCTGTTTCATGCTTCCTTTGGAAGACCTCAGTCACCTCCTTATGAATTTTTTGGCTGCCAAGTCATTCTCCCCCTCCCTTTACATAGTTTAAAGTAGTAGAGTAAACATTAAAAGGACAGATTTCTCTGAGGCTTCTCCTGTGATAGAGTATTTTACTGATATCACAGCACACAAAGTCTATGAAGTCTTGGAGTATGTCAACAGCTTAAGCCAATTACATTGTAAAGGGAAAAAAAAACCCCAAGCAGAGCCATGCCCAGTGGGAGCTGTGAATAGCTGAGTGTTTCTCTGAATAAAATGGGTTACTATGAGAAGGTAGAAGAAAAATTATTCTGCACAAGAAGATACAGAAAAGCATAGTATGGGTGAGCTGAAGCTTTACACATTCAGATTTAGAAAAAAGCGATAAATGCGTGCACTAAGAGGTCTGGAGGAGATGTTCCATTACCTGCAGGAAAACCCATCAGTAGGTGCTGATGCATTGATACACTGGACTTGGATGTTCTTCCTGCTCTGTGCCACAGTGGCAGGTTTTTTCCTGACCACACATCACACTTCTGCCAAGGTAAATGTTTGCTGTACAAAGCAAGATGAATTTGCTCCTGACTGAGTGGGTTTAATTGAAATGAATCTGAAAATGATTTGAATATACAAACTAACAATATAGAATTGTCACCTTTTTTATTGTTTAGCTTATTTCTTGGGATGAGTTATCTGTCACTTTCTGGAAAAAAACACCACCAAGAAAAGTGTAGCATTTTTCTTTGTGGTTCTGCAGGTACTTCTGCAGCTCCTCAGGGTGGGTGACAAGGCACAGGCCAAGACAGCCTTCGTACTGAG
Source organism: Oxyruncus cristatus (assembly GCA_013399855.1). Taxonomy (NCBI): domain Eukaryota; kingdom Metazoa; phylum Chordata; class Aves; order Passeriformes; family Cotingidae; genus Oxyruncus; species Oxyruncus cristatus. The sequence goes on from VXAY01001101.1 coordinate 209,567, forward strand.
CTGTTTGGTTAAATCCCTACTCTTCTTAACTTTACTCAAATACTCAAATAATGCCTAATTGGTTGCAAAGGCATTATTGTTTCTTGCACAAGTTGCTCTAATTTGAACCAATTAAAATATAATTACTCTATTTTATGCCTAATTAGACTCTCAAGTAGCTTCTTCAGGCTAAGGTTATTCCCCTGGCTCTGTATTTTGAGATCTCTCTTGGCTCTGCTGGAAGACTCAGGTTAAATAAGAGGGCCTCTAAACTCAAGAAGTGCTGATACTTTTAATTTCATTCAATTACTCTTCAGGAACTTTGCTTTTCCTTAGTTCATTTCTTCCAGAACACTGGAAAAAGAACCATATGGTGGCGATTCACTGCTCTTGCGTTTCTCAGGCTGCTCCATTATTTCCTTCATAAAGTGTTCAATCTCTGTTAAGTCCACACTCTGAATTCCTATAAGAAATGCCCTTGGAATAGAAATTCCCTCATTATCCCTTATGATAAAAGCTTGTGCCAAAAAATAATTTAATTTCACTGCTGTCTCGTCATTATTTTTAATTCCTTACATATCCCTAATCCAAAAAGGGCTTGGAATTGCTCACACATTCACCTTGATATTAAAGCATTTAAATACTTCCATGCATACAGAAACTCAAAGCCATAATATGATGCTGAGTTTTAAAATATTAATAGTTGTGAGCTAACCGTGGGCTGCTTTCTTGTATTTTTAAAGGTGTTTCTTTTCTGTGAGGAGAACTCTGAAAAAGAAGTAGTTGAAAAAAGACTTTGGCTATTAAAACTGAAGGGAAATGAACGAGATACTTACATGCCTATGAAATGTTGAAGTTTAAGAACTTTTTTGTGGTAATTCCAGTGGAAATATATCTACAATTAATTTGCACCGGTACCATCAGTCTAGATTTGTGTGGCTTTGACATTAGATACCAATGTAACCTGTGAAGTAATTTATTAATAAGATAGTTTTCTTCAATGTTTACTCATAAAAATGACATATTTCATCTTCTTATTAATGATTTACTCACAAAAAGCCTACAAATGCTGTATATTCTGTGTGCTTTGTTAAATGGTTTCATGATTTTCTTTTGGACAGCCGGTAAAGTCAGACACTTGATGTACTTTGGACTTATGTGTGGTGATCAGGTGTATAAAGGAAAAGAATTGTACTATTACATCCTAATGAGTGAGGAGTAGATATTTAGTATTATTTTCAGTATATATCACTGCTGCTGTACCAACTTTCGTGGGGAAGAAACCCAGCAGTGAGTAAAGCCATTTCTGGGGGTACATTAATCTTAAACAACCTCGCTGTCTGTGTTGTAGCACACTGAGAAAGAGGGTAAAAGTCCGATGCTGTTATGTAATGTTTCTGTTAGCTAATCGCTGATGTTTTGCCTTTCTATCCATCTTTTTAAGATGCAGGGTGAATGCCTGCTTGTTTTTTCACCCTGTGTTGTTTAGGAGTGACATTTGCAGTGATGAAGAGTACATCTAGCTTTAGGAGTAGGATTTGTTAGGTTTTCCCTGAAATTACACATATAATAAACCAGGCGACCTAACACCCTAAATTGTTATACTACAAAGCATAAGCAAAAGTTAATTATTACAAAATAAGGGTGTGGCTACTTTAGGAGAAGCAATAAAGCTTTTTAGGTAATAGAGATTTTCAACTAAATTTAAAAGGAAAACCTGAAAAAATTGAGACCAAACGTAATGTCATTCAAGGGTCTTTTGTCAGTGTTACAGCACAAGAACATTGTATAGCAGAAAAATAAGGGCATGCCTTTCAGAAATCTGACCTCTAGATATCTTGTTCAATACAAACAACAGTAAAAATATCATAGTTATGGCCGAACTTCAGTTCTTTCAGATGTTGAGTAAAACCTGTACAATAAAATCTAGTGATCCTAACATCCATGTGTCAGTACCTTGATGCCTGGGGCACTTGGCTCACATGCAGGGGAATAACAGATAAATAAATGACCATCTCTTTGGGTGAGGAGACTGATCCATGTAGTTGGATCTCTTCAGACAGAGAGAAAAGATCCTGAGTTTGATTTGAAATGTGTTTCGAAATCCCAATACTTTTCAGATAAGCGTGTAGTTTTTGGTTCAATGCCGCTGTGACCACATCCTAACTTTGTTGGGGCCAGTGATGTGCTGTTGTGACTGTCAGAGAAAAAGTGTGTTGTTTTGCCTTTTTGAGGCATCATCTCTTCTGTCAACTTAAATCTATAGACCTAGTTAATTAGCTTGAACCAGTGTCACTTAAAAATCTTTTGTTACACAGATTCAACTGGTATCAATGGTCTTCTCATTTCACATATCCACATGCCCTTAGATATCACAGTTTTTCAGGGGTCTTGGATATACCAGCCTTGCTTGCTTCTCTGTATCTACACCAGTAGAGAGAGGTAAGCAGTGGATTATTTTATATTCTTGACTGACAAAGCCCCGTTCAAGTAGATAGTTCTTAATGTTTACAAGGAGGCGACAGAAACATTCACTGTCTAATGGTCAACGCATATGTCAAGTATTAATATTAAAATGGAATATCTGAACATATGAAGAGCTCACAACATGTGAAGGAAAAAGGTTTGCTCTATCACTGGGTACTTTTGTATCAGGGCAAGATGAATCACCATCCTTATGATTAAATGAACTGGAGATTTAAATGTACGGACACTTACTTAAATAGGGGCCTGAGGTTCACTCAGATGGGCTGACACATAAAGTAGCAAGAAATTACATCAATTCAAGGCTTTCTATAGTTTAATTACATCTGCTGTTCATTTAGTGTTACAAATCTCAAATTCTTGACAGAATAATGCTTTCTGAACAAGGTTTTCACTGCCAACTAATGCAATGTGTAATTCCACCTGTTTGGGATCTATTTTTCAAGGTTTATAACCTCTGCAGGTGGTAGAGAGGTGCTGCAATACTGCAGATGTCCAAAAATCCTTGCAGATTCCTGTGAATGTATTTCATAGCAGGTGCTGATGGAGACTAATGGCACCAAACTATTTATATATCCAGCTATTATATTTTATAATTCACTGATTTTAGTAGCATAGAAAATTGATCTCACTGGCTGCCTGGAGCTTTGAAATCTTGAAACTTGCTCGTGGTGTTGCAATTCTTGACCTAATCAGCAATGGTAGAAATTAAAAGAAATGTTGTTAACTTACTGTGCTAATCTTCTATCTTGAAGGAATAATTCTGATTGCAAATACAAGAATGATATCTATGAAACTGCTGATATAAAGTAGGATCTGCATGAATAGTTTAGGGTCATTTTTTCCTTCCAGTTATCTCTTTTAAAAGTCTAAAAACTACCAGCAGTATACATAACGTCCCTATATGGCATTAATTCCCTATGGAAGATATGGGAATAGGATTTTTATATCCCTTCATAAATCCTGAACTGTTTCTAGTCATTCTGACAATTGTCTACTCAGTTTGAGTCTCTACATTTTTCTTTGATTCTTCATACTACACATGGATTTTCCTCAAATGTAATTATACTCATTTCTTTGTACCTTTCTGACACGCTATTCCTCTACTTAATCTTATTAGTGAAGTCTTAATTCTGCCTTTGACAAAGGCAAGGTCACAAGCATTTTTATGTCAATTAGTGTTCTGTGACCTTTCATCTGAGATTAGTGATTTCAACAAAGAAATAGAGAAACGATTTCAAAGTACTTGTGGAAGTGAATGAAACAGTCTACAGTGTTTTAGAGTGGAAACACAGTTATGAAACAAAATTAAGCAAGGCAAGTATTGTTTTATTAAACCTTGTTCAATTTCTAAAAATGCAAGTGAATAATGTGTAGCCTATACTGGGAAAACCAAGAAATATTGTTTCCTACTACATGAGAGAGCTGAGAGAGAAAATGCAAAGTTACCAGGAGAAAATCATGTCAGTTTTCAACCCTGCAAATGATAATATACTTAGAGCTCTGCTTAGCATGAGGCTGATGCAGAGTTTTTGTTAGCTTTGCGATTGTAAAAACACTAAGTAAACAAGCAGCCTTCAAAGAAATGTAACAGATACTTTTGTGCAAATCAAAACTAATCAAACATTCATGACTGTTTTTCGTGTGTACCGGGTGGTTTGGGTAAATGGAAAAGAACAAAGGGGAGCTTAAGTTGGCACCTTTCTCTGCTTCCCTGCTTTCAGCTATTCACCATTCATGTGTTTCATGGATGTTTAGCAATCCGTTTCTAATCCCTTCTGATGAGAACAAAGTGTACATAACACTTTTTCACCTGTTTTTTTTTCTTCAACAGATGCTTTATCTACAATGCATGCACATACCTGAAATGTTTCAGAAAACTTGCGCAATTTGGTTGTACAGTTTGAGTATTTTGTCCTTCAGGGGATATGTGTGTGTTCTTAGATTAGAAATGGTGTAGCACAGTGTTATTTCAGTAAATGCCCCAGTATTTTAATGTACGAGTAATAGTCAGATAAATGGATAACGTAGAAGGAGAAGAATATCTGAAGGCCTGGAGGGAGTATTTATACAACAGAGGGAATCACCAGGATAAGGTTTGGGATTGGAGAGAGCATATTCCCAAACTACTGTTTGGTGCTGCTGGCCTTATCAATGATTCAGAATTATAATTCAGGATCTCTCACTTTTTCAGTGTCTAAATAAGAGAAAGAGGTTCATCATAAAGGCTAATGGGGGAAGCACAAATGAGAACTGTGTGATACCTGCCTATAATGTAGCTGTGTAAAAAATTTAGGCTAGGATTCTGTGTACAAAGCAACCATTCCGACTGTATTGGGTAGGCTCTTCACTGGAAGTTAAACTATGGATACTTTTGGAGTTGTAATATACACTCCTAGGCTGAGTAACAAAGGTCAGAACAGGGCCATAAGCATTTAGAAAAATGCAGTTTTCCAGTTTTTATTTTCACAGTCTGCCTGATATCTTTAATATTATTGATCACTTATCAGTAATAAATAATACTGTTCCCCTTGGGGCTTGTTACAATGCTGATATAACCAGTGTTTGACGCAACTCTGCCAGAAATGTATGGAATGTTAAATGACATTAAGTCACAATAGGATGCAAATTAGTTTTCTCCTCTCCAGTGGTTTCCAAGGCTTTCATCATTTGCGAATTATGAAAATTAAATTTCACTCAGGGTCACAGAAATTACATTTTAATCTATTAACAACAAGCACAGTTTCAAGGGCAATGTGCAACTGAAACAGTTTTTTGTTTTATCAGAAATTTGTGCTTAGGAGTTATAAATTATTTCAACCAACTAGAACTTTTGATTTTAAGTCCCTTTCTTTGATGGCTGTTTGGGTAATATTTCTTCTTGTGTTATATCTGCTAGAGTACAAAAATGACCTTGAATGAACTACAAATACAGGTCTAACAGTGTCTAACATATTCTGAGATATTCCAAACAGAAATGGGAAACATTGCTTTAGTGGTAGGTGTAAGGGTTTAAACATAGTAATTAGTGGTTTAGTGAAATGCAGTGGTGATAGAATTTGTTTGAGGACATCACAGGTGTATGGCCTTGGGAAACCCAAAGACCCATGAGTATGTGGAATGGATTTGAGACATCCCCTTAAGCAACCACAACTGAGATGAAGCTCTTCTGTGCTGCTGTGGGAGGAGGCTGTTGGGGGCAAACTCGGCAGCACTAATATCCTTTCCAACAGATAATATCAGAGCATGGACTTGAGCCAGCTGATAAGGTAGTGTCAGAAACAGGGTGCTGGAACCTCCTTCTGTTGTATCTTTCACATGCAGCAGCACAGAGTTTGTGACAGCAGCATTGTTAGCTAAGGTATTCTCTGGATATTTTTGGGCAACCATTTATAGGTAAACATCTAAATATAAATTTTTCAGAGACTACGTTGAATATTTTTATTCGATCAAGTTTTCATATGTAATACGTGTCACATGCTATTGTCAGTACTCTTTTTCTGAGTTGCAATACAGACTTGTGGTAAGTTTTTCACTTAAATCCTTTTATGCAAGTCTTTTGGTGCCAAACACTGCTACTGTTGAAGGCTTGCATTACTTTACACATTCAGTTAGAATATTTTTTATGCTGATGTAATATTATTGGAATCATGTGGAACTGCCAAAGTGAACATTGAGACAGCAGTGTTTAATAATAAGTGTATTGAACAAGGCAAAACCACTTAAAGAATAAGAAAATAAGACAAATTGCCTAAACCAAGGCTCTTTGTTTAACCTGTTGTTGCAAGAAATGTTACAGCATTAGCCAGAACTGTTATTTCAGTAAAAGGCAAAAATGTGTACTGCATTGGAGTACTCCAAACAACACTGAAAGGCTGTTTTGGGGGGCTGCTGCTTGATATTCTCAATACTATGGAAAGCCATTTACTGCTCTGGAACCTGAGACAACTCAGCAAGGCTATATCTAGAGAAGAACTTTGCCAGTCACAAATTTATGGAGTTTTTATAGTGAGACTCAAAGAACTAGTATTTTGTTAATATTCTTTGCACGTGGGTAACTATAGCACTACTGTTTCACACTGTGTCTGAAGGTTCTCTGTCTACAAAATGAAGTATTTATAAAACACTAAATACTGACATAAAGGGTATGACAGCTAGGGATGTTATTCTCTTGTGCTACATAATCTCTCATCATGCTGATAAAATATCATATACCTCTCTATCATATACCTCTCTAAATGCTTTGTTTAGGCTTTGATTCTTCTTTTACAGATTTGACCTAGACTAGATTAGCTTCCACTCGATTAGGTTTGGCACAGGATTAGGTTTGGCACAAGAATTACGACAAAGGTCACAGAAATCAATGCAGAAAACAGCAATAGATCAGGTGCATTCTCTGGGTAAAAATCTGTGATTCGGTCACTGCAAAATATGCACTGATGAAAATGTGCAAGTCTTTTCAGATGAAGTCTAAGAAATACTTTATCACTTGATGCTTATTTCACTGTCAGAGAAGAACTGACAAGTGCATGAAGTTGGAGGCTTGCAGTGAGTTAAGACTTTCCTAGAATTTGTAGTATAAAAAGGATTTGGAGGATGTAATTTTAGGAGGTATTTCTCCAAACTAGAAGGGTATATGTCTTTGAGAAGTCTCACTGAAAGTGAAACTACCTTGAGGCCACATCAGTGCATGGGCAGTAACTACATACATGTATTCTAGAGAACTGGGTTGTGGCCCTGGGCCAGCAGATGTGGCACGAAGCAGCCTTTCCTCCTGAACTTTTGGATCACCTGTTGGTTTCCATGCAGGCACAGCCCTTTTACTGGCCATGTCTCAGAGCCCTGGGATGGGACCTGCGTGCTGCCCAAAACCCACAGCCTGCCCACTGCTGTTCTACAAGATACTGCCTTCTGTCTCTGGGAAGGGGTAACTCCTATTCGCTCCAAAAACCCCTGTAAATTTTCTTTTGTTATTTGTAAAGGAGAAAATCAGATCAGTAACTATAGAAACAGACAGGCTGGTCAGACTAAGAAAGGAGTGGAAATAAAATATAGTAATATGACCCAATAAATCAGATATTCTAATTACGGATAACATATACTAGAAACTAACCTGAAATTTTAATATTCTGAAAGCTCATCTGGCAAATATCCTTTTCGTGTGGGGCACTTAATCTCTATAATCAATATCAATTGTTTGGCAGCATTTTACCACTGTAATCATGAATTGTTGGATCAATAAAGAGCATTGAACAGGTTCTAAAAAGAGAGCAACACATCTGTTAATATTAATATCCCTGAATTGATTCACTAGTCTGCTAAGAGATAACACAATGAAAACACCAGGGAATAGAAAAAGAATCAGTATGATTTCTTTTAAACCAAGTAGATATACTTCATAAAAACATCAGAAATACAGCACTGAATGCAGTTGGGCACACCAGAGCTGTGACAGGATTTCAGTTTTTCTGTTTGTGCAGATGCAGTTTTAACCAGTTCAGAGGAGATTTTTTTCTGGCATTAATATGAAGTTGCTTCAAGAGAAACTGCCTTTTCTCAGTGTTGTGATACTTTGGGAGGACTTTTTTTTTAATTCTGATCTCCACAGAAGAGAAATCTCTGATAAGTAGAGTTTTTTAAATTAAGTTTGACCTGAGTCCAACTGTTGAGTGCTGAGTCTAGCAGAGGCATTTAAGAAGGTACCATTTCAGAGCTATTTTCTACCCCCCAATTCAGAATCTGGCATTGGAAAAGATCATAAGGAAAGTATTCAACAGGGTGCTCATTGTGACTCTTTTTTTGTTTTGTTTTGTTTTTTTTTGTTTCCTTTGCATGAGTTTGGAACAGGAGAGTTGTGTGCTAGTAATGGTCGAAGTTGGTGTGTTTTCCTGGATGTGAAGGGTTCATTGCTATGCTTCAAAATCGAGAGTTCTACCCATTTTATTCCCAAAAAGAAGCTGGTGTAGAATATTCATGAAAGATAATTTTTTTGTTTTGTTTTGTTTGTCATGTAATAAAAAATGTATTTTTTTTTTGCATGAAACACAAGGTCCAGTAACTGAAGAATTTAACACTCATCTCTGACTATTTTCTTGTGGTATGGCAGACAACATTTATTTTAAGCTTTTATGAATGATTTATTACAAATTGTCTACACACTGGAACAATAATCTGGGTCCAGATAGGCAGGTGACCGTTTCAATAGACTATATTCACAAGACACCTTGAATCTGGAGGAGGCAGCTCTTAACTTATGCAATAGTTTGAAAGCTGCCACCAGATGAAAGATCCAACTACAAAAGAGGTTCCACATCCCTAGAAAGGGTCAGTTCTTTTGATGTGGTCTAGAGGCCCACAGGAGGCAAAGGTTTCAAGATTCAGATCATCTTCTGTAACTGCAGTGTGAGGGCAGAGGGTTGCAGAACTGCCAGCGTTTTCTAAGAGCCCTGTGGATAGACTTAGGAAGAAAAAGAGAGATCTAACAGATTGAATTCTATGAGAAGTTATGCATGGTCCTGTTTTAGTCACCTTTCCTGTGTCTGATTTGCACATCTGTAAGTAAACAGGTATTCAGTCTGGCTTGAGTTAACATGAATTTCAGGGTAACTGGCTAAGAAAGGAACTCAGCCTTGCTGTTGCTGTGGGCCTTATATTTGGCTCCACGGACTACCAGTAGTTCGCTGAGCTGTGCTGACTGCTCTGGGAACTGCTCTTGCAGGTGTACAGGTGGAGAGATTATTTTCCAGTGGTCATTGTTGACAAAGCTGCCAGGTAATCGTGGCTGCTTGAAACTTAGAAGGATTCCTTGCCATGACAATCAAGAGGGGAATTATGAAATCTTTGGAATTAGTTTAATTACAAAGATGTAGAGGTCTGGTAAAAAGTGCAGATCTGAAGTTTTCTGTATATACTTAAATAAGGAAACAAGCCCATGACTGTCTTCCTGAAATTGTGATATAAGCTAAAGTAAGCTCACACCAAATTGAGAATGAAGGCAGAGTAATGGTTGTGCTCATGTTTGGATCTATGCTGTAGAATTTCCAGATGTGCAACTGAGTTTTTTTGCTTTGAATTTTAGACTATTATTTAAAGATGCTTCTGGTAACCTGGGATGTTTTGCAGCTGTGATTTGATGTTAGTTCCTTGGCATACATCCATCCCTTTGAAAACAGTTAAAAGACAGCATAAAGGGTTGGGATAGTCCTAAAACCATATTGTGCTGATAAAACAACCCATAAAGATACATGAAATTTTACCTTGGAAAGCAGAAAATTCAGGTAGAAGTGAAACAGCCTTAGCTGGATTCAGGTTAATGTCATTGTAGGCTGCTGTTACCCCTTCCAGTGTGTGGAGCCAGGAGATTTCAGGATGCTGGATTAAAAGTGGTTCATTAGCTGTGAGGCCCAAATTTTATAAGTGGAAAATGGGACTAATATTAGATCTGGCAGCTGAACTAAATCATTTAGGTTCTAGGTTATCAGCTCCAGTGCTTTTATAAAGATTGATAGCAGAGGAACACTACACAACTCTGTTTGGCGGAGACTGGAAAAAGCCTAAAATCATTAGGCTTGCCATAAATAACAGAATAGAACTGTCTGTGGTCAATTGTATGTACAGACAACTTAAATAGCTCTTCAAATCCAGCCTTGGGAAAGCTGGAGTGACGACTGGGTTCATTAGCAGCGCAGGATCTTCTAGTCCTACAGCAGGAGCTTGGATGTGAATGTCAGAGAACACAAATCTCTCTTCCCCTGTCAGAGTGCTCTGGATGATGTTTTTTCAGTTCTTTTTAAAAAGCCAAGACGTGGGCTCATGGAGGCTGCTGCTCTTATGATGCAGAAGGCAGTGCTGCTTCACACTCCTCACAGAAGCAAGATGGTGTGACTGAGGCCTGGGGGAGGGAGCAGATTGTGTTCCCCACCTCTGCTCTGTGAGCATATGCAGCAGTGCTGTTGTCCTGCAGATGGAGCTTCAGGTGGACCTTGAAGGTCTGTCAGGATCCTGCTTAGCTGCATTAACACGGACATCTTTCAGCAGCTGTAATGAAACTAAGGCAATACCGACCTGCAATGGATGCAGTTATTGTAACTTGATAGCTTAGATTACAAAAGTCCATTCTGGTTGCTATAACTCAAAGTCTGGTTTTGGTTGTTTTGGTTTTTTGCCTCTGATATGTGGAGGGAAAGAAAAGAGGAGGTAGAGGGGAGAAATGTTTAAAAACTGGCAGAACATTTCGGTTGGATGTTTTTCAACTGAAACTTCTTTTTCATTCAAGGTGAGAAGGTTTGTTGTAGGTAGAGAGGATTAGAAAAATTTTGTTTTAATTAGAATGGATTCCCACCTCCCAATATTTTCCACTTTAGACCTTTATCTAGCAAAACTTCTGTATAAAATTATATGAGGCCTGACTACTGTCTCAGAATTTATTCTAACTTATACTAGCAAATTTGGTAGATGTGACCAGATTCATGGGTTTATTGAAGCAAGCTTGACTGTAAATTCCTAGTGGCTAAAGAATAAAACCATCTGACACAGCAAACATCTGACATCTGGTACACTGTTAAAGCTACAAAATTGTTTTTATGAATCCAGCTTAGTAATGAATATAGTTTAATGAGCCATAGAATACTGCATTGTATAATATTAAAATGCATCTGTTTACATTTTATTTTACTATGTTACGTAATAATATTTCAATTTGCCCTGTCGAAGTGCATAACGATTTGCAGGTTTTCATAAAAGTAAATAAATAGTTTCTGAAGAAAGAAAAAGAAATTCCTTACACTAGTAAAACCCATATCCAGTGTAAACAATGGAAAAATTGGCCTCAGCCAGAATTCTTCCTTGACTTCTACCAAAACATTAACCAGGCATTTTTCTACTGTGTGAAATATAACAGAATACAAGTCCAAGGCATGAGTTGTTCTAAGCCTTCTGTGTTATGTGGGAAAAGTGATTTTAAACATGGAATATGGAAATCACTGCAGTCTTTTTTTTTTCTTTTTTTTTAACAGATGGATCTCATCACACACTATTTCATTAGTGAATTACTATTGCATAGTTTGTTCATATGGAAGCAAGAAAATGCTAAATGTTTTAAAATCTGATAAAAATTCACCAGTCCCTCATCAATATAACTACTGAGAAGCGTGTGATGAAAAAAGTCTAGAAATATTCACTAAATAGATGGTGTAAATTTACTACTCTGATACCTATATTTTATTATATGTGTTGATTAGACCATCATTAGAGCTCTAAGTTTTGATGTCTCAGTTTGGTCTAGCTGAATAGCAAAAAAGAACCAAATGAAAAACCTGACAAAATCAGTGTAACTTGTTCCATACTTGTATGTGGAAATGTCCTTTCACTGTGGTATTTGACACACAGTTATGTCCCAAAATAATGCCTAGAACATAGCACTAGTAAATCTCATAATTGACAATCTCAGTCAAATGTACAAACATTATTCAACTGAATTGCACTCTTTGTTTTGGTACCTTGAATTATTTCAAGTTTCTACTGCATTGTCAACATATAGTATAGATGCATTTTTCAAGAGTATTATGACTCTACTGATCCCAAGATGATACGTAAATAATCTCTGAGACAGCTTTTATTATGATTTCAATTTTTTAATTCAATTTTAGAAAGAGATTTTCTGCTTCTATTGTCACATGTCCCCTTGGAATACTCTTTTTTTTTCTTGCCTCTAGAAAATATTTTCAGTTAGAATTTACTGTTTGCTGACCGAAATTTTTCACCTATAAAATCTATAATCTGATTGTTTTATTTTTCACGAGAACATAAAATCTTTACAGTCTCAGATCAAGGTACAATGCGATACAAAGTGTGTATCTAGGGGAAGGCACAGGAACAGAACACATCTATAGCAACACTTTAGTGTAATACTCATTCAGTAAACAATTTATTGCTGAGAGATTTCCTGAGCCAAAGGTGATCTCTAATTTTTTTTTTTTTACTCACAAAAGTGTCAATATCCTCCTTTACCATCTCTGCCTTCTTCAGTTTATTCCAAAACTTTACCTTCCAAGCATACAATGATGCTTCCAGCCCAGCTCTCTGGTCTGTAATTCAGGCACTACATAACATTTTCTCATTGAGACACCCTTGACTTATTTCTTTGAAGTGAATTTACATAACTGCTTTTCTTAATCAAAGTTTGGAAATTCTACTTTACTGCGCTTTCAATTCAATATTTACAAGCACGATTTGTGATCCTGAAATTAATAGTCTCATCTAAACCATTTCGTCTTTTTACTGCCTTGGTGTTCAATTACATTGCAATCTGATCCATTTGCTCTGGAAGTGCCAGCTGCTGGGAAACTCTGATGCTTCTGGGATTCCCTGCTGTGTGACAGTGAGGCCTTATTCCTATCCACTCACTGTTGAAGCATCTGGAGTGTTAAGCAGTAAGTACAGCATCCAATTCTTCCCATCCTTTGTTGTAAAACAAACAGAGAATACTCCCCCTAGAACAGTTCTTTTGCCTTCTACCAAATCAAAGCAACACTGAGAACACACTCCTTGGTAAAATTTGCAAATAGAGTCAGTAAATGTAAAATATTAACATAAGCAATAGTGTACCCCAGGCACAAACACTCATTATGTCCATGTTGGTTTTTAGGGCGATGGTGTCAACTTCACAGTGCAGCTTTTTGTGCTTTAGTAAAGCTGCCATAAAGGGAAACCATCCAAATATGGTCATTTTTAATGGTGATACTCACAAAGGATATTAGAGTGCTTTAAGAAGGATTGCTCCCTGTGCACACTGATAGCTCTGCTCTGGGAATTCCGTTGCATGAAATTATTGCATAAATTATCTGAACTCTTGAGTTTCTTTTAAGAGACGCTGTGGCAAGAAGTGACTCGCATGGGTATATGTTTGTATGTATATGAATATATGTATTTACATATATACTTTTTATTCTGAGTCATATGACTGTAAAGGATTCAGTTCTTTAGTATGACCTGAAGCACATGAAGTTGCCCAAAATTAGAATAGTAATTTCTCTCATCCTGCAGTCACTCTAGTATTTGTAATCAATTTTTTGCTTGTTATTCTTTGATACTCAGCCTACACACTCTAGTTTATAACTTTAATCTATTTTTGGCGCAGTAGTACAGTTTCATCCTTGAATGTTGACTTCAGGCAACGCATATGTTTATCAGCTTCCCATACCTCCTTCTTCCCAATCGTCTGTGTCAGAGGTCAGAATCTTGATAGTACACCACAAAACTGTAAAATCTCCATTAGCTGCTGGTCATGTTGTTGTGTTCAATATGGGCTCATTGTTTGGTTCTTGCATGTGAGCTACAGCTCTTTGGATCTGCTTGGTTGTTTAAGGACTGGGAGTACCTGTATTGCATAGAGCTCTGTGGATTTTCAAACCTCCCCTGTGCTCTGATTGCTCCTTTTAAAGTGAAACAAAGTTTGAGGACTTAGTTTCTTCTCCTTTCCCTCAATGCCTGTATTATTTTGGTACGAACCTTGGGCCAGATGATATGCAATCGAGCACTAATGAAAATGTCAAAATGAGCTGAGATTTTAGGAATCGTCTGCGTGCCGACTTCCAGGCATAACTTACTTCCACACCAAAAAACTGCAGATGTGGCAGGAAGTGGATAAAGTTAAGTTGCTCTTTACCTCAATAACTACTGACTAAAGGAAGAACAACACTCTTTGAATTTATGCCAGTGGTAAAGAAGTCACCAATACGTTACTAGGATTTGTAGAAAATAGTTAAAAAAAATCCTACTTGTTGCTACCCCAGGCTGGTTACATGAGAGGAGACATAAAAACTTCAATAACATGGTTATGGAAGGTAGAGCTACATTAGGTTACTTTTAAAGGTTCTAAACTTTTATTATATATGAATTTTTCTGCTTTTTTTTTTTTCTTCTGCAAAATGTATATCACAAGAATCATAGTCCTGCAGGAACCTGTTTTGCAGGCAACAGTATATGAAAAATAGGACCAATAAAATTCAAAACTTCGTAGTAAAAAACAAACTTCTGAAAAATCATTTTACTATAAAATATGTAGTGTGTGTAGAAATCTTGGTGCCGTGGTTATATAGATGGTATACAGGCACTTATTAATAATGATGTCATTCTAACCCCAGCTATAAGAGCTATGTAATTGTGTCATGCTATTATGTATTTTTTACATGTTTTGTGCACACATATATTTTTATTATTAGTTCTGCTCAGTTAAAGGTTATATGTACCCCTTTTTCTCAGCATACAGCAAAACCACTGCTTCTCTTGACATGTGTTTTTCTCACCTTGCTCATAGGCGTTCCTTGCAAGCCACCCCTTTGGCCAGGTTAGATGTAAGGAAATGAGGCAAAGAGTTTGGCTTTCAAGTCTAAAAAGGGGGCTGGAAGATGATGGCCTTGGTGAATTGATAGCTATGCACTTCCCTGTAGTCTAGTTCTCTGAAATGCTATTGCATTTCAAGGGATTATGTGGGGGGGCCTGAATTTGTTCATTCATTGGGAAATTTTGTGCTTTAAAGAGTAATGAAGAAAAGCAAAGTTAGGTCAGGATATAAGTAAAGTGTCAAGTACATTATGTACCGAAAATACAAACAAAAAAATTTCTGCAGTTAACTAGCTGAGAGCAGTCTTTTAAATGATAGTATATCCTTAAGCAAACAGGAATTTACACTGGCTTTCCCACATGTGCCATGTGCCTTGAAAGGATCTAAAGTTTAAAGCAGAAATATTCCCTGTTGAACTCAGTACATCATGTTGGGAATCACAGACAGTGCAAGAATAAAGAGATGTCAGGAGAGATGGAAGACAAGAGAAAAACAGCACCAGTTTCAGTTCTTTTTTGTTTTTGAATCTAGAATTCGAACTAACTCCGTTCACTAACTCTTCTCCCAAAGGACTTCTTTCTGTAAAAAATTCAGAACTGACTGTTCAGAACAGTCTCAGAGTGTTTCTGCAGTATTACTCTATTGTATTAGAGGAAAGGTAGGATGTTATTTTCTTGTTTTTTACTATCCCTCTACAATATTGTCTCATGTTCTCTGCTGGGAATCCTCCCCAATACACATGGAATTGTATACCAGAGTAAAGACTACTCGAAAACTGTGTGCCTTTACCACTTCCTTCACAATGTGATCAAGTCACATGAAGGGAAAAAAATAAGTGTTGGTGCAGTTCTGACTCATTTGATGGCATATATTTGGGAATTACTGCAGTGGAAACCATTTTAAACTGCCTCATTCCTTAGGCCACTTTGTTTGTTGGGGTTTTTTTTGTATTGTTTTTTCCCCAACTTGCCTGCTGCCCTAAGTGAGCAAAGAAATAGAAGCACTGAAAAATGGTCATTGACCAGTGATACTGGAAGAGAAAGGAGAGGAAGTAATTGCACATATAATCTCCAAATGCCTAGGAGAACCCAGAAAAGTCAATGGTAACAGGTTTCAAATGGATAAAAAGTCAAAGGAAAATGTGGTGCATTGCCCTTCAGAAAATGTGTGAGGGAAGAATAATACAACTTCATCCACTTAATAACACACCACAAATCCAAGCCATATGATGTTGCCTGTCCTTGCTTGGTATTCACCTTTTGGTAGTTCATGAACAGTTTTCATTGAGTCTTGTCAGTGCAGAGAAAGCATACCCCTGCTTGAAATGGGCTGTGGAAATCAAGCCGGCCACACTATTTCAGAACCATCATGGCACTTATTAGAACATAAACCTGAGAACGTGCACAGTATCAATTTCTAATTCACATTAAAGCTGCTGGGCTAATTAGAGCAATGAATATGCAAATGTAATTAGAGAGGACATGTATGCAAATCATTTAAAATTAATCTTGATAAATATTTCACTAATTTCATAACAAAGATGACATTTGATCAGGAAGCAATTGCTTAGAGCTGCTTTCATTTGAAACGACACAAGCATTCAAAAAGGAATGTTTTGGTTGTCTATAAGTTTTGCTCTCAAAAAAAAGGGATGAGTGCCAAGTTTAGGCCTTCTTTTAAAATAAGACCGATTAAAAATTAGTTTTAAATGTTCACAGTTTGACACTGGTTTTGAAGACTTACACTGCTACCCAATTGCCAGGAATTTTAAAAGACAGACTGTGTGCAGCCTCTGCGTGACTGGACGGTGAGTGGAGAGCTGTGTGATACAACAATAGTAAAATCAACAGGAGTCTAATTATGACAGCCTGAAGCTGTTTATAATTATAATGCTTAATTAGGTGAGACACAAACAAGGAGAGAGTTCATTTGGTCAACATTCTCTACAGTAATGTGTTCTGATGGGAAATAAAATCTCTATACAGACCAAGAATTCAAAACAATGTTTTAGACTGTTCATACCCTTTGGTGAAATTAAACTTTGTAACTGTGACATTTTATGAAATGTTTGGACAGAACTTTACCATTTTTTTAAATTAAAATCTACCTGTAAAGAGTAACTCTTCTTGACAATGATCAGATGCACTCCTTCCCAAACCTCACTTTTTCTGTTTGAAAACTGAAATATGTTGCTATGGAGAAGCTGTCTGGTTGTCTACTTAGTTGTGTATCGCACCTTGTAAGTGTAACCTCTTGGTTAAGCCAGGTGTTTCACAGCACTGCAGTCTTCTTCCCCAGGGGTTGAAGCAGGGAGTTGCAGTGCGAGTATCCCAGCCAAAATCATGCAGGGATGTGCTGGGCAGGTCTTACTGTGGGGGTACCCATAGAGATGGGAGCTCTGTGCAGAGTTGTGTCATTGCTTTGCAGTGGAACAGCAGAGAACTCAGGGGTGAGAAGCCACAACACGACAACACCTATCCCCAAAGCCATGACTCTATTCTCTAGACCTTTGTTTGCTGAGCTGTTGTTTGTAAACTCCTTACCATAAAAAGGTGTGTTCCGGTTCCACCTGGTGTCCTCATGGCACCTCATCCCCCAAGCAGCGAATGTGTAGGAGAATAAAAAAAAGAAAGAGCTTTAGTAATGCTTTTCCCAGAAAGAATCTCCAGCCTCTAGAAATTTTGGTCTCAGAAGGACATTTTGAGCCAGCTGTATCTTAAGTTTAATTCCTCCTGAGGTATTTTTCCATCTTTTCTCTCTTCTTCTCCCAACTGCATGCTTTGTCCTGTCCCAGTGGCACTCCCACAACATGATTCTCTATTTTTCGAGTGGAAGGAACTCTTTTACTTTGAGATGGTTTCACTGTAGTGCAGTTTTGATAGGAGACTTTCATACAGTCCTACCAGAGATCAGTCTTCCAAACATCATGTCTGATGAGCTCTGTACGCTTAGTTTATGTGTGCTGCCTATTGGGTACACTCTACATTTCTGCTGTGGTGACAAAAATCAAGAGTTAAAATGAGACATTAACGTGTATGTTTTGGGCACAGAGGGTGATAAGACTTTTCTGCTGCAGGATGGCAGTTGCTAGTGGTTTTGTTCCGATGTTTTTGTTCTGGTGGGGTTTTTTGAGGGGTTTGTTTGTTCGTTTAATGTGTGACAGCACTTAATTGTTACAGAGGAACAAAGGTGAAACTTTTTGGTTCAAATATTTTTGCCAGAAATGCAGTGCGACTTACATAATTTTTCTGCAAACCTTTGCTAAGATGTTTTGTTCAAAAAAGAGGAATATGGGAAAATTCCCCCAAACTTCTAAAGAAAATTGTCATTTAAAAGTATCTGAGTTTACGAAAGAAATGCCGATGCACTCAAAATCAAGGAAGTATTTTGCTGGAGCTGACATTTTTTTCAGATGTAGAGGGAAAACAAAACTAATTTCATGCTGATTTAGGACATTTTCTATCATAGCATTTGCCTTTTGTTTGGTTGGTTTTTTCCTTTGTTTTTGTTTTGTTTTGGTTTTGTGTATTAATGACCAAATTTCATTGTTTTTGTGCTGTAGTGGTCACTGCTCACTGATATCAGTTCTAAAAGCACAGCAGTGGGTGGCATGTAAAGTAGAAATAGTGAAAGCGAAAAAACACTGGAAAAACACGGTGTTTTTTCATTCTGGGCTTCAGTCTTTGGCAGTCAGACTGAAGTAACAAAATATTTTACTAAACTAAAAGTTAATTTGATCATTTATCTCAAGTCTTAGGGAATCGTTCACTGTTGTTTGTAATTGTGCAGCCACTGCAACTGTAGAATAAGTTAATAAAAATGACTTACAGTGCTGACTATTAATTTTTGACTAACAAGTTGTAATGCTCGGTTCTGTGCTTCAGGGATTGTTTCTTCTTTAATGCAATTAGCATTTTTATGCTGAAGAAGGCATGTTCTTACTCAAGCCGTAAATTATTAAGCAACCCTACATAAAAAATTCGAAGTACGCATGTATGCATTTCTGTATGTTTCTTCAGGCAATTAATTTTTAATTTAACAACGTCGTATATTGGCAGTAACTTTTAGCATAGTAAGGTTGTTTTATCCATTTTATTGTCATTTAAAGCAGCAACTGTAGGCTACATACACAAGCAAGTGCTTTTCCAGCCAGGGTGTTGAATTATTTTATATTTCTGTACACTTTCCAGAAAATAAGCATTAAATGGAGTGATAAACCTGACTCAGAATAAATCATCTTAAAATGAGGAAGAAGAATGTATTGAAAGATTATTTAATAGAGTTCCTGAGCATCAGTCTTGGAACCAATATTGTTTAATGTTTTCAGTAATGGCTTTGGCAGAAAAAGTGTAGTATTCTGTCAAAATTTACTAAAGATTCAAAGTTAGGTGGCACCGTCAACATAGAAGATAAATTGAATTGCTGGGGAGAAAGTGCAGAATGGCATTGAACGTAGAATTTCATTCATTTATTTATTTAAGACACCTCTCCTGTCCCCTGAACAAAGATTAAATTCCGTAGTGCAAAGCATGGAGAACAAACAAAAAATATTCCACATTATCCTAACTGCCCGACCCTTTGAGGGAGTTAGTAGTTTAAACTGTAATTTGAGCCAGGTGTGCCCTGGTGAGGCTGCATCTGGAGTGCTGTGTCCAGTTCTGGGCTCCTCAGTACAAGAGAGTTGTGCAGCTCCTGGTGCGGGTCCAGCCCAGGGCAACAAAGGTGATGAAGGGACTGGAGCATCTCTCGTAGGAGGAGAGGCTGAGGGAGCTGGACCTGTTGAGCCTTGAGAAAAGATGACTGAGAGGGGACCTCATCAGTGTCTATGGGTATCTGAAGGGGGGCTGTCAGGACGATGGAGCCAGGCTCTGCTCTGTGGTGCCAAGCAACAGGATAAGAGGAAGTGGGAAGAAACTGAGGCACAGGAAGTTTCACCTAAACATGAAGAAGAACTTCTTTTCTGTGCACGTGACTGAGCACTGGAACAGGTTGCCTAGGGAGTTCCTGGTGTCTCTCATTTAGGATATTCAAAAAAACATCTGGACACAATCCTGTGCTGTGTGCTACAGCACAACCCTGCTTGGGCAGGAAGGTTGGACCAGATGACCCACTGTGGTCCTTTCCAACCTGACCCATTCTCTGATTTGGTAGGACTGTGAGTTGCCAATGTGGTGCAGCTGTGGGGAAGAAGGGACGTTCAGTGGCAGATTGCATCATTTGAGATCCTTCCAGTAGAACTATCAGAGTGTTAGATCCCCATGCAAAACCCTGTTACTTTGTATGGAATTACATACACTCTATTTGTAGGGAGTTATATATGCCTGTGCAAGAAGCAGATATTATTACAGGTGAGAACTGAATTTTATGCTGATTTAGGACACTTTCTATCATAGCATTTGCCGTTTGTTTGGTTGGTTGTTTTTTTTTTCCTTTGTTTTTGTTTTGGGGTTTTTTTTGTGTATTAAATATCATGTTAGCTGCTAGTGGAGCACTAAAATAGTTAAATCCCTAGAATTCCTACTTAGATGTGACAAGTAGAAATGACCTGATGTTGGGTCACTGATGTTGGGATAAATAGTTTTTGATGCTTTCTGTGATTATTTTTCTTTCTTAAAAATCACTTAGCATTTCGTGATTTCAGATTACATAAATTGAAGTATAACATTGTAAATCATGCTACTTCTGAAAATTTTTGCTCGAGAAAAATTAGTCTATTCTTTACCTAGTGGATGATAAATATACTTTATTCCTTTGTCTTTGAGAAGGATGTCTTACTAGAATTAGTTTTACTATTTTAAATAATTTTCATTATGTTTATTTATATAACATTATATAATAGCTTTCCTTTTATTTAAAAGAGGAATAAAAGAAGTTATTGGAAAAGCAAAAACATATCTCAGAATTTTGTTTGTCTTAGAAAGGAATAAAGATATTAATTGTAAATATCAACATAGTTTTTAAAATCTGTTATTTTTAGATGTAAAAAAATGGGACATTAAACAGTGGAATTGTCACAAGAGAGGATTTACAGACATTAACATCTGCTGTGTTATTTGAGTGCTATGGAAATACACTGCAGACTGCAAATAGAAATAATTGCACATTAATAGGAGAGATCCAGATGGAGTCTGTTTATTAAAATATACCAAGGTTTTGGTTTGTATAAAGTTAAATGCTGAAAAGTCCCAAAACATTGTAATTTCCATATCAGTGAAAGTGGCTGCAGCCCATGTTGACCTTCTTCACGGCTCCTCACACCCTGTCACAGACAGTTTTCTGGAATGATTGAACTTTTGCAGCTTGCCAGTCATGAAACTTAGGGGTTGGTGAACATGGTGCATGACCAGAGGAAGGGCAATGACAAGGAGAAAGATGAAAGTCTTCCACAGACTTGACACATGTCCAAGCATATTCTACTTCAAAAAAGGAAAAGGAGACTTGCTATGGCTTAGGATCCATGTCACAAGTAAGCACCTCTCATGTCACTTGGGGCAGAAGCTGCACTGTCAAAGTATTTACTGGACCTCTTTCTTCTTCAGTGCTGCAATATTTTTTCTTACTGTTACAGGATGAAATAGAGGGTTGGTTTGTTTGTTTGTTTTCTGCTTTTTTTATTCATGATAGGCCCACCATGGGTAGACAGGTGACTTAGACTTATAAGTAGCAAATTGTAGCATATAGCCTTATCATCTTATTGTTTCAAGCTGTGGACCTATCTGATAAATAGTTACATGTTTATAAATGCACTGCTTTAATAGATTGGATTTTTCAAAGATTTTTACTCTTAAAGACCCTTGGGCATGTGTTTCTACTTCTGGATTTTCAGCTTGATAAAACTGAAATATTTTAGTTTAAGCCACACTATTTTGTAAACAAACAAGATGTGATCAGTTGCTGAATTAGTCATGTAAAGTTCCCCTCGGACTAGCTGGAGATCTAGTCTATAAACTCAGTGAAAACTAGGATTTAATTAGCATCACCCTCAAGGAGATGTTTCCAGGTGATCAGCTACATAACATTCTAAAAATGCCTGTTTTTCTTCATCAACTACAAAAAGAGCTGGGCACATCCATATTGGTTCAGTGAACTAACTCATTAATTTTTCTAATTAATCCACAAATGGATAAAGTCCTTGAGAATGGCTTAAGGTACTTACAGCTTTCATAACAAAAGCTTCTGTTGGTGGGAATGGAATCAGGAATTCATTCCATATGTGTTTGTATTATTGTTAGTATTTTGTTAGAGGGGCTCTGGGTAAGCCATTATGCAATAAATGCCAAATGTTCATCATGGCCAGGCCAGGTTGGATGGGGCTTTGAGCAACCTGGTCCAGTGGGAAGTGTCCCTGCCCCTGGCAGAGGGCTTGGAACAAGTGATCTTTAATCATTTTATGATTCTGTGGTCTATGAGAGATTTCTTAATGAGATGATAAGGAATAAATACTGCTAATCCAAGAAACATCATCACTCATAGTACAGGAAAAACTATAGAAGCTGTTTTTTTGCTCAGCTACCTCAGCTGGCCTAAGAGTCTACTTTGCTTGCAGACCTTGACCTCCTGTATATCAGTGCTTTGGGTGTCATCTATTACCAGTCCTGTGATCTGTGAGTTCAGGAAAGCTTATCTGAAATACAAAACCATGAATCTTTCTAAACTTCTGTTATGATAAAGTTTTTATTCTATGAAATATTTACAATCTTTTAAATTATTCTTCCTGAAATTATTACATTATTGACGACCTTGTATAATGTTCAGTACTCAGTAAAATGTGCTATTTTTCTGTGGCTCAGAGGTTTTTAACAACTTGTAGAAAACTGGAAGCATTGTTTGTAGTTTGAAGTCTTTTTCTTCAATACACTTGGCTTTTAGTCTAGAGATAAAGGCAACACCAAAATGGATAGCATTTACTTTATTAGTATTTTTCAGTATTTCAATTGTGTCCAGTATTGTCAACCAGAAGACTCCAATCATAACAATACTGTTTTAATTCTAGACTTGGCCCCCCTATAACAAAAAAAACCCAAAACCAAAAAACAACAACAACAAAAATTACTATTATCAATAGACATCAAAGAGAACTGATTTTTTTTTGCTGCCTCAGGGATATGCAGCACATCAGCTTAATTTTAGTGCACTGTGTGCTTGGTTGAGATCGTTCTGTAGTGAAAGCGTTTTTTGCAACATCTGTAAGGATTCTTCCTGCCAACTAGGATTGTTACAAATCTAAACCCCAATTCTTTAGCAGCCATCCGAAAATACACTTGAAGCATATGGGTATTGATAGATGAGAGTATGGGCCATCTGGTCATCATATGTCTACTTTGCATGCTTGGATTGGTTTGTCAAGGGTCTCAGAACTGTTTCTGAAGGATTATTAAACAAGACCAAACCTGAAGATTGCTGCAAAGCAGTGAAAGGACTTGGGCCTCCTTTGGCATGTCTGTCTTTAGTCTTACGCTGTGATGAAAAACGAACGTGCTTGCCAAATATGTAACTGTTTCCTGCTCAAAGAGATCAGAACAAGTCCTTATGGTTTTTTGGCTCTGATTCCTCAAACCTGACTAACCTTCAGGCCCTACCTACCAGTGTGTCTCTCAGGTGGGGTGTAGTTGTGCTTGCACAGCTGTGGCCCTGCTGACACAGGCATGGGGGGGGAGAAAGGGACAGCTTAGGATGTGAGTGCGACAGTCAGGGAGCAGGGCCTGCAGCCTTTCCTCTGGCTCTACCTCTGAACTTTGTGGCCTGTGCATTTGCTACACTCAGACATCATATAAAACTTCATGAAGTTCTTGCCTGCTCTGTGAACCCAGTGACAATTTCATTTCTGTGGTGGTATTGAATTTACTGCAGCTTTTTCACAGTTTAAGTATTTAAAATGGGAAGAAAAAAATACCCCATTGTCTGCTTCAAGTAGGGAAAATTCTGTCTGTTGGCACTTAACATGAGATTTAAAATGGCTGACTGTTATTTTTAACTGTGATGAGAGGCAGTTCAAGCCTACAGTTGTCTGTTCTTTCTTTCATTTCATTTCTTATTTTCCCTTGTATGGAAGGCAGGAATAGATACCGTATAATAGATCTCTTCCAGAAAAAGATGTTTTTCTTCCTATACTTTACTGAAAATTTTAGTCCTATAATGAATTGCACAGTATTGTAGATCACTGAACTCTTTGTGGGGAATGCTGTCTTAACAGGAGACATGTACCTGTCAAGATCCATGTAATCATGCACATTTTCTGGTATTCATTAAACCGGAAAGTTGATCAACAAGCATAAAATTGCTTGGAATATTAATGAGAACAGTAGAAATACCCTGCATTCACATGGAAACGTTTTAAATATGTTCCAGTTAAAACTGCATGACCAGTATACTGACAGTGATGTATAATTAATCAGGAAATCACTTTATCTAGCCACATTGATATGTATCACTGATATAATTGTTCCTTCTTTTTTTTTAAACTGGCTAATAGGAAATATGGTGCTGAAAAAATTGTGTAAATTATCATTGAATACGAATATTGAGAATTTTAGATAACCTCTGTGTGTGTGCCTTTTTATTGTATGAGTGGTTCCTTTTTTTACCAAGAATACGTTCTACCGCATTTTGTCTTAAAAAAACCCCAATCAAACAAAATTAAACTCGTAGGGGTTTTGTTTGGTATAATTTTGCATATATATGTATCTGTTTCTTCATGCTTCTGAACAACATACACATTATGAAGGAAAACCTCTGAGTGTATCTGCAGGATGAACTCCATTTCCTCTCAAGATGATTTTGAACACTTTTATATAGTTCTGAAAGAAAAGTCCCTGTACCTGAAGGAATCAGGGACATTTTAAGGCTCTTCTTTTTCTGACCCACTTTTGAGAACCAATTTGATGCTCTGGTGGCAAGTCCCAGTCCTGGCATGGACGCTGTGTCTGTGGGCCGTGCTTCATCCTCTCCTTGCCTTACTTCTGAAGATACTGCGATGGTCAAAGCACTCTTGGTGTCCACTGCAGTAAAAGCAAGAGATCTGCTCGCTGGAGATGTTTTGAGGTTCAAATCCAGGCTGGCATGCCATCATGGAATAGCGCGTATTCCATGCAATAATGGAGACATCAAATACCAAGCCCAAAATTGACAAAGAAACACCTACACTGATGGGCACTTGGAAATGAACAGATTTTGTGGAGGGTGATGACTTGTGAGATTCTTACTGTTTGTTTTGTCTGCTGAGCCAAAGGTTTCTGCCTCCTCCTGTATATCACTTTCCTAAGTTTTCAGAGGTCTGTGTCAGGACAAGTTCTCTGCCATGGACGTTGTGTGAGGTCCTTCATGTTGTGCAACTTTCCAGAGATTCAGAGCTGCTTGTTTTGTGTTTTAGCTGCATCTATCTTTGATAAAATCTGTCCTTGTTTCTAACCAGGTGGTTGGGTTCTGATGAAATACTGCACCAGACACAAAGTCAGCAGGTTTCTACTCCCCATTTTCAACTTGAACTTGACTTTAGCTATAAAGTAAGGTGCAAAAGCCGTGCTGCGGTGTCCTGCTTCAGTGGGGCTGGAACCACCTTTGTGGCTTTTGGTTGCTGCCTGTTCAAATGTTTGTGTTTGTGTGTGCTGCCTGCACTGGGGAAGGTGCTGCTGTGAGGGACAGGAGGCAGGGGTTGGGTGCTGGATGTCGATGTGACCCAGTGTCACCTGGCACCTCCAATGCAGCTGCTGCCAGACGCTCACAAAAAAAAATATTCCTTGCTGTTCTCTTCAGGTTTCCCCTCAAAGTTTGTCTCACCTTCTTTAGAAAAAAATATTCATTCAACTGAGACCATTACAAGCATTACTGATATTTGTGCCTAAAATAATGAGATTATCACTGAGGCAAAGCCATCACATGCTGATTATATGTAACCAAAACCAAAAAGTAAACAACTAGCTTGCATTTCTGAAGTTAGAGCAGTCTTTTCCTACAAGAGTATTTATATTCATGTGAAATAGACTTCTCAACTTTTTAAATGCTTTCTCATTTCAGATTAGTTCTTTTTAATACTAGTTTTTTCTCTGAAATCTGACTCTGCTTATTTAGATGAAGAATGATGTTCTCTAATGTAAGAACCAATATAAAATATACGGCTGGCTTCACATAAATATTTATCTTTTGCTCTTTTAGCTGAATATAATTATTTCACATATGTATTTGAAAATTAATAGACATTGTTCTATGCACATTTGATGATTTGAAAAACAGAGACTAGAGAACTTTTTAAGCTGAATTATTTTAATATCAAAGTGATCTGAAGGAGCAAGGGATGATGAACATTCATTTAAGAATGTTAGGTTAGTGTATTTTAATTTTTTATGCATTCCTCATTATTCTAGTGCCTTCTCAACAGAAAGCTGTTCACTGATGCTGTTCAACATGGAAAAAGTACAGGATTTCTGTTCCTTTCTATTTTTTTTCAAATCACATTGCCCACAGAGTTGTGGAAGAGAAGCCAGTGGCTGTTTTTTTGATTTGTATGGAAAGAATGTGAGTTCTGATGTGAATGTCTTGGGAAAAGTTCACTGACATTCAATCATTAAGTAGAATCACTTCAGAAGTATTGAGCTTTGTTTTTAATCAAAAAAATTCAAGTTGCATTTCATTGTTTAATTTCATACTGTATGCCTTTTACTTTTTAACAAGAGGAGTATGGCATATTGCAGTGGAATACTTGTTTTTACATTATGTTTCTATTACCAACATAAATAGTACTGTTTTAGATTATCCACAACTCTAGTTCCAGCTGAATCACATTTTAGTTGTGCTGCTGTTGGTCTTACAATAAAATGCTGCATTTTGTTGGGAAATGATTTTTTTACAGAAAATTCAGTTGATCAGTGGGTTTGAGAACATATTTCTACTTCCTGAAAGTATTTATTCAATAGTATTTTGAATTTCACTTTTTCTGTCTTTTTACATCTCATTGATTCAAAATTAATAATGTAGAACTACTACTTTTTCATGTTAGTGCAGTTTAGTATAGTAATGCTGGGATTCTTCTTTTATTTTTTTTCAGTTCTTCAAGTTAGCAGAAACAAATACAAGGTAAAATCTTTTTGGTTATGTTAAACTAATGCTTCATAGTACCCAGCTGTCACAGTTTAGCATAGTTAACAGCTAGTGTACAAAACCTGTAATCTGAAGAAAGGATAAGGAAAGATTTTTGACTGTGTAGTAATGTTGGAGGTGTAATAGCCTTTGCTGTGATTGCAGCCAGTCCTTTGAAATGTCTTAGCAAACTGTGAAGATGTTTTAAGTCATGTTGGAAGTAAGCAGAACAGTTTGCTAGGTGTGAAGTCCTAGTTATATTCTTAAAGTTCAGTTCTGCAGCATTTCTTCTCTTCAGTCTTGCTAAGGGCCGCACTTGTTAATACATGGCTAAAGCAAAGAGAGGTGCAATTGCAATAACAGCAAATAATTGTAATAATAACAAACTATTTTCTTCCCTCTATCATTCCACCTAATAACGTGTATTTTTTTGTAACGGAATACTACCCCCGACATCAAACACTTTGAGGAAAGCAAATTATAGTTGTGCTTTGTATAAAGTATTACCCCCATTCTCTATGTTCAGACTTAAATTGCTAAGACTTTAAAGGTTTATAGTCAGAGCATTTCTGCAAACACAGACATCATAATGTTTTCCTGTGGTTTTAAGTGCTTTTCAAAGGGATATGTAAGCATGAGTGAAGTGAGATGATAATAGCAAAAACCCACAGGCTGAGATCCTACTTTATGGACTCTTTCAGGTTTTCACCGAATATAGATTTATTTTTTCCTCCCCCATAATTTTAGTTTATAACTAAGATTCATTCACTGGAATTAAACACGATTCTGATTGCTAAAGTGTTTTAGCCCCCAAGCATATTGTCAGTATTAACCCTGCACCTTTAATAACTTAAGATAGTCCTGCTTGTAAGTCTGCTTTCTCTTGTGATGTTGTACTGCCCCAGGCTAACAGCTGTGCTGAGCTAAGGCATGGATCAGAAATCCTCTTCACTGAGCCCAGGGAGGGAACATGAACGTTTTCCATGAAGAGATTTAATTTGCCCATCTATACCCCCCGAAAATTCATAGTAGCTTAGATTTCCTTCCTTTGAGGAAGAAAATCCCCATTTGCCCAGGCAGAAAAAAACAGTTCTCTCCTTCCCTGCTGGTGTGGTCATTTCTCAAGGCTGTGGCTCCTGTTTTGTCCTGGGCTGTATTAGCCATGACAAGCAACCTCCTGACCTTTCCTGGTGTCCTTATGGGTTGGCCAGTGACCTGCTCCCCTGCCCTGCTACCTTTGCACTCCTCTGTATACCCAAACAAGAAATTCATGAAAGGATGCTTCTGGAAGCAGTAGGAAAGCAACTACTTTATGGAGAGAACCTGCTGCATTTTATAATATTTTTCTTGCTTGTGGCAGTATGCTTTAATTTTGGCAGTACTAGGCTATTTATGACTCATGGTTCTGGCTAAAAATGGTTTAAGTTCAAGGCTACTGGGTAGCAATAATGCAATGGATTTTCCAAGTTCTGCTGTAATATGAAACTTTCATGTACCTTGAGATGTAATGCCAGCAACTCGTGATACGGGAGTGAAAAAACTACTAGTTTCCTTAGGAAAGCTGGAAGGATCCTAGAAACTCGAAGAGTTGCATAAAGACTTGAAAGACATGAACATTTTATTTCCTCTTCTTCTCTTGTACCTTTCTGTGTACTAATTAAAAGTTTGTGGCAGCTGGGAGTTGCCAGAGTAATTGTTAAGCAGAAATCATTTGATACTTGTTCATGCTTAAGGTCTGTCCTTATGTTGCATGTAGTTTCTTGTTTACAATTGTCAGCCTCACAAAGTATTAGATTAAAAAAAAAAAAAAAAAAGGAGGAACTAACTCTAAATGGCAAAAAAGAGCCATTTCAGTTCCATTAGTGACACTAGATCAGGCACACTGTGCTGCCTGTGATTACTCATTAAAATATAAATGTCTTAAAAGCAAGAACATAAAGAGATACTAAACCACATCCATAACCAGAAAATGAAGGCTGAATATGGTATTCTTTTAAATGCTTTAAGTGCTTTAAAAAAAGAAAATAATCAAAATTATGGAGTGAATAGGTATATTGTAACTGCATGGCCCCTTCCCCCACTGGGCAAAATCATCCCTACTTTAAACCTGAGGTCACAGAAATTGTTTAAAATATATGTGAGAAGAAAAGCAAAGGCCATAGAATATGTGCTTTGCTCCTTTATTTTATTATGTAATTGAATATTGAAAGGAAAAATAGTCTTTCCTGGGATACTGGAACTCATTTGTCTTATAGCACAGCAGTTATGACATACTGTTAATATACTGTAATGAAGTCTTCATATGCTTGTAAATCAGTAGATTGTTTGGAATGATACTATTATTAAGAAGTAGAAAATAAGTTAATTCACTTTACAGTAGCTTTTACCTATATATGACTGATAAGGACACTGTTTTTTTCCAAGGCCTATGTTGTTTATAGCAATGGGGAACTAAAAGCATATGTAATTAAAACATTTTTTTAATAATTTTTTAGATTTTGGGTTTGACAGATGTAAGATTTGTAGCAACAAATCACTTGAATAGCAAGAGTTCCTACAATATTTTTTTTGAGAGAAGCAGAAAGTATGTTCAAAGAGCTGTATGTAAGGAAGAAAAAATTTACAGTAACCATAAATGTTTATATAAATTAATGTGCTATATTATTTTTTCTATTGGGTCATAAAAGTACTGGTTTGAGTACTGGAGTTCAATTTTAAAATTAGTTTGAAAATTTTCCCATTTACCTATACAATAGCATAAGTTTTATCCAAGGAATGATTCTTGGTACTTGTGCGTAATCACGTTGCTTGAGTCACTTCTCATATTTGAAATGCCTTATAATTTGAAAAGCAATTCACCGGTTTCGTCAGCTACACATAGAGATAGGAAACTTAAAAATCATTGTCGAGACAACAATATCTCTCCCAAACTTGCCTAATCCATCATTTGAGGAAGATTCATGCAGATATCCAGCTTCATAAGCCAGAACATTTTACGTTCCCCAACTAACTTATGCAATGGGTTGGATGAGGGCTTTACTTTTTTTCTTTTAACACTTTTTCTCTTACACAGTTCTGAGTAGGTTTTGTAAGTGATAGGGAAAAGGAAGAATGAAGTAAAGAAGAGTCAGAGAGAGGAGGGGGAGAGAGGGTGAGGGAGAAGGTACAGCATAGATATTGCCTGGTTTCTCGGTTGTAGATTATCAGTTGCTCAGTGACAGAAAAAACATTGTCCCTAAGTGTCTGGGCCAATCAAAAGCAATCCATGAGGAACAAAAGTGGGTGGTAGTATGTGATTAAATGTCCAGGTGTCTTTGGAATCCCTGATGTGTCCTGAAACGTCAATTTGATTTGTTGTTGCTGGTTCTTGCTCGTCAGGCTTATGAACTAAGAGCCGGGAAGCCAATCCATGTGTCAGTTGTTCAGTGAAGTGTCATATTGTAAACACACTCTTATTTCTGCAGAGACCTAATAATATTAAAAGGATGATTGATGCCTCTGGCATGCAGATAGAGAAATTAGAGATGGTAAGAGTTGTCTTACAGAGACTTCTGTTAGAAGACTTTCTTTGTTTGGTTGTGGGATTTCTTGTTCTAAATGGGCACAGCTCTTGGGAAATTAAAAAGATTAGTAAAGTTCCTCAAGAGAGAGAAGCACGTCTGCATGGCAAGTAGTTTAATCATTACAGTGACCCCCTTCCATTGTAGGAGACTGAAGTTCAGGTCCCCTTTGACATAACTTAGATCTGGGATGCTCATTTGGGCCTTGTTCTACCTTTCGTAACTTCTGTCATTTTCCACACGTTGTTCCACCTGGGAGCTTCTGAGGCTGAAGGGTACCTTCAAAAGTTTTCACAAAAAATAACTCTTGTTTTTTACTCTGCTTAATATTAAAGACTGTTTGGATTGGCTGATGTGCATGTAAAGTTCACGTAGGTGCTGAAATACATTTCCTCTGTAAATAAGTTGTTGAGGACCAATACCGAAAAATTTTCTCTGTTGTAGCTAATGTTCTCTGCAAGGTTCAATCTGAGATATTTGATTTCTGGTGGACATGATGTAATTAATTTTCATGTGTTGTTCTATTGCTTTTTGTTGCCAGTCTTAACAACCCATCTTATATGACATGACATAGTAAAAGCCTTGTAGAACAATATTAGTGTAGAGAATATAATTTTTAATAAATTTAAAAATGCATTTAATAAAATGCATTCAGAAAGTAATCTCAATTATTGCTAAATCTAATAGAAAAACCACGTAAGAGAGAACTTTACATTACTTAATAATTAAACATAATTTAAGGTGTGTATCAGTTTGCCTCCCTACTACAGAAGTATTAATAAGCATATTCTAACCGAACCAATGTTAAAGTAATACACTGAAAAAAATTATTTATAAATATGTTCTCTCAAAAGTTAATAGAAAATTATTACATTTTCAAAGCAGACTTCTGTTCACCAACAACTAGAAGTTACTTTTCTAGCTATAATGATCTAGATTATTATGCATTGCAACTTGAAATATGGATTCCATTATGTGACAAATTTGCAGTGCAGCCTTAAGAAAGGGAAAGTGTTCACCTGATGAGTGGCTTTGGCACTACAGTTCCTCACTCAGTTGTGTGCTGAGCCCACAACAAGATTTCCAAACTCAGTCAGAAGGAGGAGTCCTGTCTATTATCGGCCATTTGGGTCCTCATAGAATGTGAGTTAATGTGTCTAAATGATTCTAAGATTATTCTAGGGTTGAATATATTGTGTACTGTTACACCTTGTGGGGAAATTGAAATTTGATCATCTAAACTTCACAAGCCTTTGGGGTTTTGTGCTGTGCTTTTCTGTGGAGTTTGTTGTTGTTGTTATTTATTTTATTTTTTCTTGTTTTCAGTTCATGTAGGTTTAGTCATGACATTATGAAAACCTTATGAGGCAGGGATTGGATGAATAGTGGTACACTCCCTTGGGTCTCTTTGTGGATCAGAGGTAACACAGCAGTGCAAATAAAAGGCAGGCTTCCTACAAACAAGATAAGTAGAAAAAATGGAGTCTACTGTGGTTGGATTAATTATATGTTGTGGATTCAAAGTGATGGAGTTTACACAGCTGTGTCAGAAGATAGACATTAGGCTGGAATTATAATAGAATGATTGAAAAAATCTGACAGCTACTCTCCTTTTGGTAGGGCAGCATGTGCGTGCTTGTAATCATTTGGTCTGCAAAGAAAGCGTCTGAGTTTTGGGTTAATAGAGCTTGGCTTCTGTTATGGTTTGTGTTATGCTATAGTTCTTCTTTTCAAGGCTGCAGCAGTTCCCATCCTGTGGTTTTATTGTGTTGGAAGGTGTGTGCAGGCCCTGACAGTCCCTTCACAGGGGCAATTTACAAACCAGGATCCAAAGGAGGACCAGTCCTCCTGTCCTGGCTTTAATTTCAAATATTGTTAGATTTGGGTTAGACTGCTGACTTCAGAGAGGACCTGGCCAAGCATATGTCTGTCTTCATGGGGAGGGGTGGGGGAACCAAAACCAAAACACATCCATGAAATACGCGTGTGTGTGTATAGAGCCTGTTCAGTTGTTACTATGTGCCTCATCTCAGAGATACAAAAGAGTTTATTAATATTGTTCTGCTGCTTGTGTCAGTGTGTGTGTGAATTACACCATATTTGTACCTTGTTTGAGCAGCACAGTGGGAGCCAGCCCAGGCTAGTGGCCACTGCTGCGTTATTGCTGGAGTGTAGGTAAGAGAGGAAGAGGACGATGGCCTGACCTAGACCATCACCTGCTATACATCTTCTGAGGCCCCAAAACCTAGTGTAAGAAATCTTTATTTGCCTCCTTGAATTCAAGGCAATGTTGGCTATGGAGTTCCTTCATTTCTGTGAGGTTTCCAAAGAGCAGGGCTCCCTTTGCTGTGTGTATCTAGTTGTACCACATCAAATCAGACGCTGAACCTGAGAAATGTTTTTTGAGACCTGCAGAGTGAAGGTTATTTTCTACTTCCTTGCCCTGTTTATTTCAAAAAGTATGTACCAACTCATAGCTTAGCAAGGATAGGCCTAAAACTGCATTTTTTTTTTAAGTTGCTGAATGTTTCCCAGCTTAAACTTCTGTAAATATGCATTCAATCACTTGCATTCTTATTTCTGTTTCATGTACCATAACTCTGTTTATTGTACTGCCTAGTACAATTTGCTGCTTCTCGTAGAACAAGTTGTCATTAAAAAGTGCATTGAGCATCCCATAAATTGAGTTTTGATAAAGACATATTTTTGTTTTAATTTTCAACTCTGTTTTGGACAGGAATTTATGGATAAAATAGTAAATGAAGCGAACATGGATGACTTTGCCAGGTCAATTTCCTGTTGTCATAATAAATTACAGGATTATTTGAAAAATACCTGAATGCATTGAAGGCAAACAGATGAACACATACTAAAACTGAATGAAACATTTATGTTATTAGAATTAAAAGGACGTAAGGATAACCTTCCTTGGGAAAAAAAAAATCATTGATACTGATGAAAGTTATCTACATATATTAGGAGCTGCTGTGTTAGCTGATGTCATCTTTCATTTCAGTTTCAGAGTCTATGAATGACAGTGTGAAAAATGCTGGATGTATAGACTGGAACTTGATCTATATTGAAGCAAACTCTCTAGTTCAACTACCACATTAATTATTTTGCTAATATTCCACATGCAGTTCCACTGAAGTGCCTTAAAGTCTGCAGATTGACTGAGATACAGCAGAGCATAAATTTTATCTTGATCAATTTTTTCATAAAAATAAGCTCTTTCCAGATCCACGGAGCCTGCATGAGTTTTATTAATCCTAAACCAACTGTGAATAAGAGTAAATTATTTTGTTTGGTTGGTTTCTTGGTTTTTTGATTGTAAAGTTTATTGTTTCAGAGAAATGCAGTGTATACAGGTCACCATGCTGGGTTCATGCAATGGTTCCCAGACTTGCAGTTTCTGAGTTGTAACTGTTAGTTTTGTTGGATAAATTCCAAGATTATTAGCATAGAGAAAGGGAGTGAAAGGCTCCTGTGTCAATACATCCAGCTTCCAGATGGGAGACAGACTCCTGGGATGCTGAGGTGGGAACTTGCCCACCTGAGACTGCGAAATCTTGTTGCTAAAGAGCAGCTCCACCCACAGGGTCTGGTCCTGCAGCTCTTATTCTGCCACTGAACACACGTTGCTTCCAGAGTTCATGGCAAAGTCAGAAACACAGAGTAGGTCTCTATGAGATCAAGGTCTCCTTTGCTGTAGGAAGGTGGAATAGATTTACCTGCTTCCCATTCGACATCCTTTTGGTAACCACTCTTGAAATGCTGGCAGACTTTATTTGGCAGTGCTTTTGAGACATGCAGCATTCTCAAAAAGATAATACAAAATTATTTGCTCTTGCAAAATATAGTTTCCCTTGTGTGTTTTTCCCAAAATGAAACATAGGACCTACTTGTAAGCTGGTGCTTAAGTGAAGGTTATAGTCAGTTTAGAGAAATGATAAGGTGTCTTACAGATATTACAGATTTAATAATCATAAAAAACTGCTGTTTTGCAATGGAAGAAGATACATACAGAACTGTTACTGAAATAATTCCTTCAGGCAGTAAAAAAATATTTTGGTTGAGCCATAATCATTCTTGTCAGTCACTACTTGAAAGAAAGATGAGCACAGACACCTGATATCTACTTCCACACCTGTGTCCCTGTGGAAATAATTCACTAATTAATATAAACTTGGCTATTTGCAGTTAGTATGCTTCTTCCTTTTCAAATCAGTGAAGTTACCTTTATACTGTAAATGTGAATGAGCTGATAAGATCCACTTCTTTTCTTTACTGGTTTTTTTTCTTTAATTTACACCAGCTCCACTGAAGTGGAGACCACTAGATTTAATTTAGTCAGGCACTGAGTAACAGCCTAAACTTGTTCTCCTTCAGTAGGATTTGGAATCACCAATTTATGAATCTTGAGTTGGTGTCTAGGAGCCTGGGTGTGATGATTATCACAGCTTTCTGAGTAGGAAGAATTTACATTCAGCCTAGCTTCTGTATTTAGTGTGTTTTCATCTGTGCATCTCTGCAGCACAAAATCACCTTTCTGTTACCAACAGTTTTCCCCCAGTATAATGGATGACTGTGATTGGGCTCACAACATATGGAAAAATGCAGACCATCGTGAGCAAAGGTTCAGAACCTGCATATGTATAGGTAAAGTGGAGCTTTTTTATCCAGGACTCAGTGCTCTTCCTGGCATTAAAAAGGTAGTGTTCAAAGAGGTTTAACTGTGCCAACTTCAGATGCTCTCTGATATGAATTAAATCAATAAAGTGGTTATTAAATCACTTTAATAAAGAGGATAAGTCTGATTAAAGCTTCAGTCACTTTGGGTCACACCAGAACAGATTATATTCAGTTTCCAATAAATAAAAATTGGATCTAAAATTTTCAGCAATTACTGGGGCTTTGGAGGAAAAGCTCTAGCTATGGGTGAATAAATAAGAGAAATATGATTTTATATGACTGTTCTGGAGTGAAATTCTGAGTGCTGATGAATGAGTATTAAATTCAAGGGCATATTGTTTTTTTTTTTTAAGTTTTCAGGAGAAATGTTTGGGAAAAAAAAAAGGAATGGAGAGAATATCTTCCTCAGAGAAATCCTGAATTAGAAGCAAAAATAGGCACACACAACAAACTGAAGACGGAAGCCAGGTTCTTGCACACTACACAATTATATCGACTAAATTCTTGCAATGAATTACCCTGGGTTTTACAATTCTCCTGGGATCTAACCCACGGATAATGCAGCTGTTGGCAATAGATAACATTGGAAGGTTAGTAGCAATTTAAACATGCAGATATTAAGCAAATAAAACAACACCACTGTTTTACCTATTTTTATTTTACATCTGATTATTTTACAGCTTTATTTAGTTTTAAGACTCAGTGTGCAATAGAATTTAAAGAGGAAAAATATTGAGGACTCTCAAGGAAGACCTGTCATTTTTGGGCCAAGTGACAACTAGGGTTTTTGGTCTCATGTTAAATCTGGGAATTAGCAGGGATTTACAACAGATGCAAAGGCTGGAAGTTTGATCACTAGGGAAATGTTTAATCAACATTTGTATGATTATATTTCAGCTAAATCAAAGCTACTATTTCGGACTGTTTGCAAACTTGGAATGATGTTGATGCATTTTGTTGCATTTTTTTTCCCCTTTGGAAACATATTTTTAGCAATTAATAAGCTTTTGAAATCTCATTTCTCTCAACCCTAAATACTAGGGCAGAAATTGTGCTGCTTCGGTGAGCATGAATATAGTCATTGGGGGAAAGCAGGCTTAGAACTTGTGTTTCCTAAGAGACAAGTGGAATGAGTTTTCAAAACAAAACTTTGCAAAGTTTCCAACAGTTTCCTTGTTTCTTCATGTGTAATTTTCCCGTTCTGCCAAAGAGCCTAACTGTCTTTTCTGAAGCTCTTGCCTTGGAAGAACCTAGACCAATAAGAAGGCTAAAAGTGGCCAAATGCTTCTTCAAACTCAGATGATAATTCTGACAGCAATAGTGATAGCCTCTGTTTTGACAGCTGAGAAATGAACCCAAATCAGGAGAGATCTTTGAGATGCACTCTGCCTGACAGTACTGAGCTGGCTTGGATTAGTGGGTTGTAGCTGGTGTGGAATGATATGCTCTAGTTCACATATGAACTTGGCAGGTTGTAAATATATATATATATGTGTGTGTGTGTATTTGAAAGCTGATAGCTATAAGAGTCTTTGGATTCTCTGTGAACACAGAAATATGGGGGGGGTTAAAGGTAATTTTCTTTGTACAGTGTATGCTGGGCCTGTGTAAAGAGAGCCCTGTGGTAGTGCACAGACTGTGCTGTATCAAGTGCTTGATGCAGAGGCTGGATCCAAGTCTTAAGTTTCATCCCAGTCTCAGTTTGTTTTCTTTAATATGTTCAGGCTGCAAAGAAAGTAAGTTCTTGCCAGAGCTCCAGCTGAGAAAAACGCTTGTAGTGAGCCACCATCTCTTTCTTCTGCTCTGAGGTTTTTGGAACCACAGTTTTTGTGAGCTTCAAACTGTGTTCTCTAAAAGCATATAAATTTCAGCTCAAGTTTTTCAGCAGACTTCCTAAATCTCCTCCTTGCCTGCAAAGCCCCATTTATCCTCTGGTGCTCTCTGACTACAGTTCTGTGGCTGGGTGGGCTGCAGCTTCTGAGCTTTCAAATAGCACTGGGTAACTATCTGGAGACATTGCTTGATATAGTCTACAAACCTTCTAAAACATCTTGTAGGGAGGTGGAACCAGGAGGTGGACCAATATTTCAGGGAGGCCATCTGGGATATGGAGGCAGCCCACAATAGCAAATCATGTACATATTGATTCCAAGTAAAAAGACTGAAATACAAACAGCCCAACACCCTGTGCAGCCAGGAAAAACTAATGCAAAAGGTTCTGCTTATGAGCTCAACTCAGAGCACTGGATAACTGAGTGCTATAAATTTTAGTTCTTAATGAGTTGATAATAAAAACCTTAAACTTCCTTGGAGGTTTTTTTAGGTTTAATTTTTGGCATATTTATACCACTTGGATCAGTATAGCCTCCCTATTTCAGAAAGTGAGTAAAGGCTTCCAGTGTCCTACATGTCATAATCTCAAACATCAGATCTAATTTTCTTTTCTATCTGCCTCAGTTTCGTACTAGTTACATTGCCATGATGCCTGTGGATCTCATTATAAATACACACATGTAGCAAGGTATCTGATCTCCTGGCTAATTTTAACTACTGACTTCACACGTTTGACTGCCTTGTTCCATTTGAGCAAGGTGGGTTTTGTCCTGTGTGTGTAGGAAATGAACAGTGGACGCTCCTCTGTGGCCTTTCACTCCCATTATCTGTGTACAGAATTGCAACGTCTGAAATTAAACTGACCTCCATCATCCGTGGCGCTGCAGCTTTATGACGCGGAAAGAAATTAAAAGGGATTGAACACAAAACAAGAAGTGGAAGGTGAAAGGAAATATTTTTAGTGCATGTGGCCTGTTAAGATATGCCACACACTAACCTGTGTTTTCAGAGTATTTCTCTGTAGTCCATGGCTATTAAATGAAACAAAGAAAACAAACAAAACAAAATAAAACAAAAGTAAATACTATTGGTAGTATAATAAAGGAGTGAATAATCACTGACTTGGTATGTGACTTTTTCAGTCAGAGGGTTGACATTTGTGTATGACCTGAAGCAGTTTGTGAGAGCTGCTGTTGGAACAGGAGATGCACAGAAAGCCAGGACATGGGCTGAAAGCAGGAGTGTCTCAAGCAGTGAGTTGGGGGAGCAGAGGAGGCCCTGCGTTCTCCTGGAGGTTTGTGCTGGTACCTCTGTGTATAAAGGAGAGTTTTAGGGTGCACACTGTGCTGTACTCAGCTGCTGAGGGCTTTTCTTTGCTGTTAGGAATCAGCAACATCCATAATGTCTTTCATGTAGTGAAGAAACCAAGTATATTCTAGCACAGTTTGAGGTTTCTTCAGTACAGTGTATTATTCTCTTCACTACAGTGTATTCTCAGCTCTGAGTGAAACTCATTTTTATTCATGGGTTAGTGGATCATGAAGCAGAAGTATTTTTCTTTGTGTTTTATTTAGTAGAGTTATTTTTCTGTCCTTGGAGTCATTTCTAAGAATATTGACATGGAGTGTGGGACATGTGAAAGACACTATGTTAAAAATAATTGTGACTGCTTGAAGAACTTAAATTATGATAAACAGCTGGTAGGCAGAATTTAATTTGGGGCATAAATGTATATAATTAAAATATAGTACTAGTGGGAATCGACCTCTTCATATATTATTACTTGTGTGGAGTTTAGTAAATTAGCAGGTAAAAATGTACTGCTACCCTTTCCCTGTGAAATGAAAATCTGACCTACTTTTTTATATAAAAAAAAATAAATTCATTATTTCCTAAAAAAGTCTAGGTTATGAAAGTAAATGAAAAATAGCTTGGATCCAAGGAAGATTTAAGATTTTGTAATTTCTTATAAATACTGAAATCTATATTAGTACTTGCAAAGGAAAGGAACTACCCATTTGAACAGAAATGCCTTTTGCCTGTGTTTAAAATGAGGAAATATTAGAATGTGATGTACAGAAAAAAGGTGGTAAATTCCTTTTTAATCAATTGTCAAACAAAGGCAAAATGTGCATCATTCATTCAGCAGTTTAAATACATTTTGAATGAAAAAATAAGCATTGCAATGACAAAAACTTGCAGCAGCATTTCTGGCAGAAGTGATAGGATCTGTATATGGTGCTGCATTCAAAATGTAAGGGGCACAGTTGAGTTGCAGGGGAAGAGCAAGTTCATTAAGAAGGGCCATCTTGTCATGGATGACATTAACTAGCTCTGACATAGTTTTCAGAAGAGCAGTAACAAAGAGTAGCTCACAAAATCAGAGCATACAGTGGACTCAATTATTTCCCTTCTGCTTTTTGGTGTTGTCAGCTCCTCAGATTTGAGCAGCCCCTGGCCTGTGTCGTGTCCTGTGCCCTCCTTCCAGCCCCAGCTGCCTCTGCCTTGGCCTCCCCAGACCTTTTTACCTGACAATTGCCTCTGGGTGTCAGGGTCTTCCAACACAGAGATGGAAAGGAAAGAATCTCATTGATTGTCTTAATGCCTGATCCATGTCAGGGGTGCAGGAGGTGTTTTTTAAGGGTAGGGGACATGTCTCAGAGTAGGGCAAGGCAGCCTCAACCTCTGCCTACAGCAGTGGGCACTCTGAACTGTTCAGGGTAGGCTGAGTAGGATGAGGACATTTGGCACATGTTGGGTCAGTGTGGCCCAAACTGCTCTGGTGCTTCTCCTGGGAAACTGGTGTTTAAAATAGCTCTTTGTTGAACAAGCTACTTACGTGCATAGTAGTAAAGTCTAACTTACATGTGAAAGCGCAAATTTCTTGCCCTTCCACTGCAGCATCTTTCTGTGCAATAATGAACATTACAATAGGTCTTGATATTCCCACATCCGCTGGATGTGCAACTCCAAAATTGCATCACTGTCAGGGCAACACAGAAGTTGAGTGTAAGAAACATTGGAGCACTTACTGTCCTGATCACTGGAATGACTGCTGTGATGCTGAGAATCCTCTGCCACATGGCTGACTCCAAGACATTATTTTTTATAATTGAGTTTTTATTTTTTATTGTTTATTTTACAATTTGGCATTTCCCCCCTCTCAGATCTATCTCTAGATTCTCCTAATTTCCCTTTCAGGAAATACTCTTTCTCTTCGCTTCCTTTGGTAAATGCACTGGCAGAGGTGTTGTAGATTTAGTCCCAACATCATCTTCTTTAAATGCACTACATTTTTGAATATTAGTTTATTAGAAGGAGTGCAAAGTATAGGTCCTATCCTATCCAAAATGTAGGATAGGATAATTTTTTATTAGTTAAATTGAATTTTATAACAATAATTACAAAACTACATTTTGAATAGCCACTAACAACAGAATATATCTGCACAAAAGCTTCAGTGCAGATGTATAAACTTCTTTTTATGTGTTTCTCCTTTTATGGTTTCAGGAGTTATTCTAGATGAGAACAGTGGAATGAGATTCTCAGTATCTGAATGCTGTTCCAAACACTGCCACTGGCAAATAAGTTACCTTGGATAAACCATTTTAGGCATTAGATAAATGCAAAGCTTTTCAGCAGCATCAAGAAAAACTTGAAGAGCTTTTAAAAGTCTTGGTTGAGACTAAATGACACTGGAAAAACCAAGTGTAAAAATAAAGCAGCAAATGTAAAACAAGTTGACAGCTGGGTGTTTTTTAATATTTTATTTTATGAAAGCAACAGGGCTTTATTTCTTTTTGATAAAGTACTTGAATAAGTTATTAGGGGAAGGAGAATTTCACATTAGCTTTACATTATTACTGTTTTCTAGAAAACAAAAAGACTCACGGTGGCATCTGAGGGAAGGACAGATAGATCATGAAATAAATCATCCAGACTTTGGAGTTCTAAGATTTCCATTTTCCCTCTAAACATCTCACATATCTTTGGACAGATGTGCTCTGCCTCAGTCTTTGGGAAGTTAATGCAGCTGAATGTTCATATCTGGCAGGGAAAAGGTGAGTCTGAACTGTGTTGTTTATAACCAGCCTCGTGAAGACGATGCATCTTTGCATCTTAAGCTTCATTTGTCTGTGTCCCACCTGCAAACTCTGATCATGAGATTGTGCCAGCCTGAACAGGAATTTATGGGAGTTGATAACAATAAAGTGTGTTAATATTTGAAAAGTGGGAATTGCAAAGTATTTTAGATTTTTTTTTCTATATATAATCAAGTTGTCATACACTGATTATTCCACTGAAGAGTGTTTGCTTTTACTGTTGCTTTATTCTATTGTTCCACCCATGGTTTCTTTTAATTTCTTACATCTCCCTCAGAACTTTAGACATGTAGAAGCCTGGCTGCAAACAGGTATGGTTCAGTAAGAACTGGTAGTGTCCTTGCTATATGAAGTTCCTTTTTGTTATCATCTTGAGGAATGTCTTCCTTGCTATTTGTGTAAGGCTATGTCTTCCTTGCCATATAACAAGAGCAGCTGATTAGTAGGTAATAATTAAATCTCAAATATACACCCTGGTGAATTACATTTAAATCTATTTATTTTCATTGGAATTTTGTAGTGATTTGGTACATCCCAACAGTCTGGACTGAAATGATTCTTCTAAAATTGCTTCTCTAAATTATACTGGCTATTATACTAGCTAAAGAAAACTATAAAAAAGATGTTTGATTCATACCTATAAGCTTATGAAAGAAACACTTATCCACAGAATAACAATTACAAAGTTATCTAGGTGATGTTTTAAAAAAATATTCTTACAGTAAAAATAAATACTTGCATTTGTCTAGTGGTATTTAAAATTAGCCAATACATTAGAGACTGTTTAAGTAGGTAGGTGCAATTTAATGTCAAACTTCTGACTGGAGTATTTAAATTTAAATGTAATCCATGAAGCGATAAATACATCACTAATTAGCATTAATGTAACATGATTACAAAGTAAACATTTGATTAGTACATTTAAATTTCACTATAATAAACTGCTGAACTAATTAGTAAATAAAGTCCTGTTAATGCCAGCCTTTAGATGAGACATTTATGTGTTGCACATAGGGAAGGTGTTTATAGTTAAACCACAAACAAACCCCTACCCTTACCAATAGATATGGAGGCAGAATAGCTTAGTAAACAAACAAAACCTTTGCAAATCACTTTCCAGCCCTCACTTGCATTTTCTTTTGATGCAAGTTTAGTAACAGCTTCAGAAGATGGGCTGCTTTGTAAGTGTTGCAGACGGATGTTGAAGCCGAGAGCCATAGTGACTCCCCCAGATCCCTGCCTGTCACCTGAGAGATCAGAGGGAAACACAAAATCCCTGCCTCGTTAATTAGCTGATCATGTGAGTCTGCTCCTCACTGTGGTTTGGGGGTAACCTTTTGCTGTGAATAAAAAGAAAAGGAGAAGCTTGATACCCACATTATTGTCAGTGATGGTGATTCTTCCTGTTGACTGAAAAGTTTTTGAGAGGCTTAACAACATGAAGTCTGGAAGAGCAACAGCGAGCTGCTGCTTTAGAAAAATGATGTTGAAACTTGGAGTATCAAATGGCACTGATTATTCTTGGAGAGGCAAGGTAGATGTTGTGCTAATATTAAGTTTTCCCTAGTTTTCTTGCAGCCAATGACCTTCATTATTTTTTTTCCATTTAGATACAGCCTTTTGTTGTTAGAGTTGCAATTTCATATGGAGGCTGTCTGAGGTTACACAGGAGGACAGTCCCAGCTCTGTAAGGGGTGTTCAAATACTGATTATCCAATGACAGGAAAACGAAAAATTTGTGCCAGAGAAATACTGGGTAGTAGTGCAAACATTTAAAAATCCTTTCTGTTGGTACTGAGTAAAAAATAGAGATAGTGGTAATGAACCCAATGTCTTTCCCTTAATACACAAGTCTCCAAAATAAACAAAGTCTATAATAGACATTTCATTTTTTGTCCCAAACCCATTTTTTTTTCCAAAATTCAGGCTTTAGGTCATAGATTCATAGAATGGCAGTTTTCTTTGTCTTTGGAAGTCCTCAGGACAATAGAGAGATATTTTCTTTGAAGAACCTGAACTAATCTTGTCTTGTAATTGCTGCTATTGCAGATAGGAGTAGTTGCTCTAAAAAAAAAATCACAATTATACTTCTCCACAGAGCACAGTATTACCTAAGCTTTTGAATCCCCTTTGTTCTAAAGCATAAGCTCTATAGAGGGAGACACCAGGACTGAGCAGACAAAGCCATGTTGAGCTTCTTCAGCCCTACACTGACTGCCTGCTCAAAACATTTCGGGAACAGCTCATATATCTTTTAAAATATAAAAAGCTTTCTTGGAAAGCTCTCTCTCTTCGCCATCGTAAAGCTTTCTTTATTTCCTTTGGCATAAAAGGCATTCAGAAAATGTAAAAGAAGTCTTCGCTGTAGTCATTATTTTCTCACTAGCTCCTAGCTCAGAACACATCTCAATTCCTTGTTACAAGGCAAACCTGTTTGAGGCTTTTATTTTTGCAGTTAAGATTTTAATCAGTTAACTATAGCAGCTAATTTAATAGGAGAGAGCAATTCTTCCAAACAGTTTATCTGTGTTCCCGGTGTCATTTGCAGTATAAAGTGTAGCTATAAATAAATTAAAGCTCTCCTCAATGGAAAGTCAGTCCCAAGGGACATCATCTTTGTTGCTATGAAGTGTGATCCATTCTACAGTGACTTAAAAGCTGTAGCAGGGAATATAAAATTAGCTGATATCAAGGATAGTTACAGCAGGATTGGTTTTCAGACTAGGAACTTCTGGGATAGCTGCAGTTATTTACATTGCACAGGAGTACAAGTTGTCGATATAAGGTTTTACATGTTAGTTTTAATAGGCTTTGTAATAACTGCAAAGATTCCCACAAGTTTGAAAAGGAAGAAAAACAGTGACTTGTGTGATGGATAGTAATTTTCATTTATTTGGAGTTGACAGTACTTCAGATGTACATTAAGTGGAGCTTACAGCCGACGAATGCAATCCATAGTGTCCAGCTGTTTGCTCCTGAACAGGAGCTTCATTTCCTCAGTAAAATACTCTTCTATATGTACATTTTC
Source organism: Oxyruncus cristatus (assembly GCA_013399855.1). NCBI lineage: Eukaryota > Metazoa > Chordata > Aves > Passeriformes > Cotingidae > Oxyruncus > Oxyruncus cristatus. Next base: position 253,661 of record VXAY01001101.1, read on the forward strand.
CCCACTTGTTCTTCAGACAATGCTAAGCATCCTATGAGTGAATCCCACTGCACTACCACCCTCTTGCTTCTCCACTCCCGCTTTCAGTAAAATCACTCAAGTATTTCCCCTCCCTCATCTGAAATTCCCCCGTGATTTGGAAACATCAATAAATATTAATTCAGGGGCAACACTAATTAAATTGACTGAGTGTAAATCATATACCTGTTTCAGTAACATGTTACTGTTGCTTGTACCTACCTAGTCCTTGGCTGGATTTCTTTCATGGAGGTCAGATTTTGGATGGAGACACAGGGCCTTCTGCAATTTGGAAGACAGTTCTCCATCTGCATAGTGGAACCCTCATTTTTCTGAGATTTCAAGGCCACAGTGGAGCACAAATATATTACCACAATCCTATCTGCAGCCAGATGAGAATGGATATGCCATAGAGCCTTTACATATTATTACTTTTATCTGGACGATCATTAGGGTACTGCTGTCATGTCACAGGTGCAGTGGGCATACCAAGGCAGGGCTCTCTGTTTATTTTCCCCCCACACTTTTTAATGAAAGTCCACTGATTTTTCTAGACTTAACTGGTTTTTTATCAAGAAAGTAGACAAATTACTAATACTAAATTATTCTCTACCTTCAGTTATTCTACCCATAGTAATAATGAAGCCCTAATGAGAATGTACTGATGGGTTGTGGTGAGGAAATAAACAAAGTTTCTAGTAATATTAGTAAGTACTCAAGGAAAGATCTTGGTGTTTGCACATTATTGCATCTGTAAAGATGAAAAATTTAATTTCGTAGTTAGTCTGATGTGATTAAGATTCCTTGGCGGGTAAAACTCTATTTCTGGTGGATTGGATAGAAGCAAAATCAAAAGTATGTGCCTTTTGAGAAATTTATTTTTCTTTTCTAGCTCAAATTTTATGTTGAAGACATAAAATCAACAGTAGCCATTGCTGGTGAATGCCACTCTCCTTTATACTTCCTATGGAGATGTCTGAACTTTACTTAAACTTTCCAGTATTATACACTGTTTTGATGTAAGAGGAGAGGAAATATTTTAAAACCAAAATGGAATGCTTTCATAGCTACAAACATAATAGCTGTTGCACCCATTGGGTTGCTGGTATTTCCTTGCAGTCAAAGATTTATTTAGTCACCTTTTCTGCAGTCATAGAGGGGTTTAGTGTTATGATAATAAGAGAAGCCAATCATATGTGGATTAATAGCAAAAAAAAAAAAAAAAAATTTCATAGCTCTTAAAGGATAAAACCCCCACATTTGATCTTCCAGTGAAGACACAAATTGTAATTTGCATTTTTCATTGCATGGTGATATTAATAAGTTTTATTATTTTTTAAAAAAATGTTTTTCATACAAGACTGTATTCTCATTCCCTTTCGTAAGGTTTGCAGTGGCTGAAAATACACGTCTATTGAGAGGAACAGTTTCAACTGAATTTTCATTTTAAAATATGAAAGTTCTGGCAAAAATCTATTAAAGTACAGTTCAAGGAAAGCAGGAGAGGAAGAAAAAAAGTGTAGATTCAATGAGTATAATAAAGTTGTCTGTTTTGTATTCACAGTTGGGGATTTCTCATTCCAATATACCAAAAAGTGCTTGTTACTGAATGTGTTCAGTACTGAGGTATCCTTTCTTTGGGCACACTTAAAACATGTGTTTTAAAAACAATTTTATAAGTCCAGGAAAATGTATTTGGATTTTACCTTAAAAAACAAATAAACAAAAAAACCAAAAACCCCTCCAAAACAAATCCTCCCCTTGTTTATTTTTAAGGCTACATTATATAGAAGGGATCCATATGCTTTGAGCATTCAGCACCATGTAGTATTAAAAAAGAAAGTAACAGACCCCTCAACTAATACAGTAAGCCTCTCTTAATCAATTATAACAGTTTCTTAATAACTTTATATTTTTGTTTTTGAAGCAGAAACAAAGAAAACTTGTTGAAGATTTAAGCATGGAGAATAATATAAATGTTGTAACTCACCACAAGGGTCTGCGTGTTGTGAACGAAATTAAACAAAGCTATTAAATCACCTCGATACACTAAGAATATGTTACAGTATCAGTGTTTCTTGAGTTGTCATTGCTTAAAATATATTGGTAAATTTATGTGTGAAAATACAGGTGCAAATAAAGGACACTGCATGCAAAACCATCTTATATAAGCAGAAACTAGAAGAGAAATAATGATCAAGACTCTTACTATTTTAAGCATGTAATATTGAAAGCTTAGCGTGTTCAAGCATCCCTGTGACTTACAATGCTACTAGTAAAAGGCAGCTTTTAAGATAATTTTAAGTGGTTACTTGATTCCTTTATTGGCCAGAAGGTAACTTGTCTCACTGAATTGGATGAAAAAAGATCCTGATTTCAGCCAGACAAGGTTTCTTCCTCTTACACTTATGGTGTGTAACTACTAGACTCACTTGACCCATTACAACTTTTGCAAGTAGAAATCCTACAAATGTAAAACTCAAGCAGTGATAATGGGTATATTGCTTGTGACGAAAAAATACATTGCATGACTGATGTTCAAGGGTGCATACTTGGATCTCATCCTATAAGCTATCACTTTTATATTCAATTTATCTACTGCTAATCTAACCATGTCAGCTAATTTTGCAGGTATTTAATTTATATATGCCTTATATCCATACTGTATTAGCACAGAGGTGTTTCATTAACATTTCCTGCTTGATGCAGCCAGTCCAGACCACTTGATCAGGTTCCTGCAGGGAACTTGTATTTTGAAACACTGCAATACTTAATTCGCATACTAACTCCTGGGTTGATGTCTTGGGTTGCTTTTCTTTTATCAGCTTTTGAACACACTTGCTTAAAGGTCAAGTCCAGTAGACGTGAAAAATTATGTTAAAGACAAACCTGGACAGTCAGTTGGACCCTTCGTGAGGCAGCATTTCTTTACTTTATATATTTGCTGTGCTTCTTGGCGAAAATAATCTTGATTCTGCATTCTGGGAGATGATTCTTTCTGTTCTTACTGGTATTTTTATGTTCTTCTGAACATCATCTCTGGCTAAAGACATAAGAATCAATGGATAAATTTAGAGAAAGTATTTCCATTATCGTTGAAGCTTATCCGTGTTTTTCTGAGCATTTACGAAATTAATGTCTCCCTTTAACATGCAATATTGAAATCTTGTAATAGTTCTTCACACATCAAGATCCTTCAGATATCAAATCCTACTTAGAGATTGTTTTGTTCAGTTATGCTCAAGACACAGCTGAGTATTTGTCTAAAAATCTGCAGTTATTACATTTTTGAGTAAAATTATGATCTTATCCAAATCTGGAAAATCAGTAGGGCTAGGTGAAATATTTTTTTCTTTGTCCCTTCTTTAGTACTATTGAAGAAAGTAAGCGTGGGTTTTTTGTTTGTTTGTTTGTTTAAAAAAAAAAGGAAGTGTGGATGATGGTGGTGCAAAACACCTACCAAGAACCCGATCTGAGTCACTCTTGTGACATTTCTCTGAGCTGTTCTTCATTCTTCCGTGGAAAGAAGGTATCTGTGCCATATAGACATTTTCTAATAACTAATTACATTTACACTTAAAAGTTAATACTGCTTACATACTGGTTTGATGAAATGAAGTGCACTTAGATGGAAACTTTAATGTAATTTTTTTTCTGGAAAACAGTGTTAAAAAAGCAGTACATAACCAGAGGTGCTTCACATAACTTGCTGATAGATAGTGGAATTGAGTTAAAAAAATTAAATAGAATAAAAGAAAACAGTTGGAATTTTTAAAGCTGCTTTTAAAATGTTCTCACAGATCATGAAAAGCACAGCAGTAGATTTGGTCAGTTATGAGTTAACTGGCAGTAATTGAAGAGCAGGTTGTAAAGGCAGAACAGAGTAACAGTTCAATAAATGCTAAACTTGCTATTGAGTGTCCGTATCATATTGCCAGAGATGAGATAATGATCCAGAATACGGTATTTTCCAGTTAAAGAAGCCAAAGTGCTTTATAAAGTTGAGTGAACTGACTATCAATGCCATTGTGGAGAGAAGAGACACTGCCTCATTTCACTGTGAAAGCTGGATTGTGACTGTTCCTTACAGAGGATATTTGTTACCTTGGCCTCTGAGATGTAAGGGAAGTAAGAGACGGCCAAAGTTATGAGTTGCACTTTCTGAGTAATCCACAATAGTGTGTTGAGTTGGAGCTGCTTTCTCTTCTAGCTTTTTTCAAGACACTAGCAAAATAAATTTTTTTTTTTTGGACATGCTTCATTTTCTGGATGCTGAACAGGGGAAAAAAACCCAACCAAACAAACCAACAAAAACCACCCCAACAAACAGCACCACAGTCTTCTTTTTTCTATTCTCTTCCTGAGCTGTTGTCTAACTCGCAATCCCTTTTTTAACTTGATTTACACAATCTGCACATGTGTGCCTATTCCTCAGCTGCCCAGCCAGCTCTTCAGGTGATTATCATTCACTGCCAAATTCTCCTTCTCTGGCTGTAATTAACCTCAGATTTGTGGTGTGTTGGCAGTAAGTCAATCAGCTTGTTGGTAACTGGTTGTTACCAATGTACGGATTTCTTTCAAGGTTAGTTCCTCAAGTGGGCACTCAGGCCCTGTCTCACTAGGACTTTTTTCTCCACACACCTTTGGGACATGCCAAAATTCAAAAACCCGTTGTTTCTCAACTTGCTGTACTGAAGAACTTTGACACAAAGAGCCAGTCACCATTTTTGATTTGCTTGTGCTTTCATTGTGAATCTTTCCTCTTCCCTCTTGTTCTCTGACCTTTGGTAAGCCTTGGGACTCCAAACAGAATGTGGAAGAAGGTCCCTCTTAGGGTCAAGCATTGAGATGCTGAAGAAGAAAACAGTTGCTGCTGGGCATGAGGAGTTTATGTGAACAGGGTAGAGGGAATGAACGTGCAAGAAAGAGGAGGATTAACACTATCACTTTGCAGCATTTCTGCATTTAACTGTGGATGGGCAATTTCTAGAATGTGTATAGCTGGAGAAAGAAACTGTGCCAAGACTATGATTCGCTTGCATGGTTTCATAAATCAAATCAAAAGATGCCTGAGATGAGGCCTCCAGTTCTCACTGCTTTTAGCTACACACCTTCCTTTGTGTTGAACTTTTTATAAATAGTCCCTCCATCAATATATTGAATTCTTAACATCAAGGAATCATTTCCCAAGTAGCCACAAGGGAAAGATTTGTCCAGGCTGGAGATGGTGGCTTAGTTGCAGACTAGATGTTGATATCTTTATTTTTATTGGTTTTTTTTTTTTGTCTCCACAATTTCACAGATGGCATCCAAAGGCTGCATGCAATGCATTGACATACCTGTAGCTCAAATGAAAACAACCTCAGCAGCTGATTTCTTTAACATTCAGTAAACCCCAACCAACTAGATGTTTAAAATCTGCGGGGTTTTTTGGGTGCTAATTTAGAAGTCTCCCAGATGACAACATTTGCCTGTACTGGAGCAGGTAAAGTGATTGTTGCCTTGAGTTTTTCCAGTAGTTAAAGGAAAAAAACCCCAAACAAATCAATGAGAAAGTTTAAAGTTATTTATGACAGAGTAGCACACAGTAAAACTTGAATAGTCATCATTTACTGTCTGAGCTGAATTGCATATATTTTATGCTTTATTACTAAATGGAACATAATAACGTTTGATCTCTAAGAGGAGCTTTGTTAACTAAAGCAATAAGCTGATTACTTGTTATTTTTGTATCCTGATCCACATTTTAAATTTTTCCTCACAAAGTTTTCTGAACCCTCCATTAGTGCTATTTACACCTTGTAATTTATATCTTCCTATTGAGGTAAGTAATTTATAAGTATAGGCTTCCAGTATTTGGTGATACTCAGATTTATGTATCACTTGAGTGGAGTATTGATTCTTCTATCTCTTTATTTTTATAATGTAGCTGTTTAGGAGATAAAAATGGGTGCAACACAATTTTCTGTAATTAAATGCAGACTAAATACAATTTTTTAGTGGGAAACTATTCTTGAATTTTAAAGAATAGGTTAATAGAAGTATATCTTTTGCATATTGATTTGCCAGCAAGTTGAGTCAAGATAGATAAAAATCCAAGGAATTATTATTTTCCACAATATACCCCTACACAAATTCATACTGATGCTTTTGAATTTTTGTATAATAATTTAAAATATATCTAAATCTTTTAGGGTTGAATAAGTTTTGATAATTTTTAAGATTTTTATTGAAGATTTATATTTATATTCTAGTATTCTCAAAAATAGTGCCTTTTAGGTTGGTTAATTTTTCTCAAAAAGTGAAAATATATTTATATTCTTAAGCTAAGGCTTCTGCTACCTTTATGAAGAATATTACTTGAGGAGAAAATAAGACTACTTTTTTGCATAATTAAAAATAAAAAGAAATTTAATAATGAGTAAAGGTAAGTAAGGAAAAAGTCATGTTTTCTGTTCTTTGCAAACAAAGTGGAAAGCATGGCTGTGCCTGCACATTTATCAAATCGTTCATCTAAGTCTGGCACTTGCTGTAGAGCTGACACCTGCAGCACTGGGAAAGTAAGCAATGAATGGTATGAATTATTTGGTATGAATTCAGAGAAATGCTATATGATAGCACAATAAATCAGACAAAATAGATAGGAATGAAGGCAAAGAATGGCCCATTTGAAAATACCTTTGAATAAGCCAATCATATCTTCAAAGATGTTTCAAACCCAACCCCTTCCTATTTTTTTCCAGAATTCAACATTTCTTTTTGTTGTGTGTCATTTTGTTAATTATTTTTAGTCTACCTGCCAGGTGTTGATTTAACTTATGTGGAAAGCTAGTGGCTTGTAATGACAGTAAGTTTTTAAGTCAAAGTCTTCAATCCTATCTCTTTAAGAGGCACTTCATTAAGAGGTTTGTCCATCTAGGTGACTGTAGTGGGCTCAGAGGAGATTCCTCCTAAATGAAGGTCCTAGTTTCCAAGAGCAAACTGTAGTTGGTAAGGGCCAAAGTTGTGATTCAAATGCTTTTTTGCTCTTGTTTTACTTCACGTTTAAAATAACAAAACAAGCTCCCTGTTCTCGCTCTGATCCAGCTGGGGATCTTGACTGATTATTCTGTATCAGTTTATCATATGGAATTGCTTTTCATGCTGGTTCTGCGCAGGGACAGAGAATGAAATATTCAGCAGAGCTCTACAGTTCAGTGGAAAGGAGAGTGTTCCCCTAGAAACAGAATTAGAGAAAGAAATCACAGCCAGAAGTTCTGAGGAAGCTCAGTGTTGATAGAAATTCTACATATTAAGGAAAATTAGTGTTTAGCAACACAAGATACCCACTGGGTTAAGGGGATAAGTAATATAAAGAAATCATCAGTAGAACTGTTATTAAAGTAATGGAGCTAAATTGAGCAGGATCCTGGATAATGCACCTCCCTACCCTGTTATGTTCTACTTTGGGATGTTCAGCATCTTCTGTGGCATCTGACTGGGAAGCGGAAATTGGAGCCTGACATTCCTGGTGTTTTCAGCCCTCATTTAGAGAAAGGCATAAGAATCATGGCTCTCAAGTCACCGGTCAGCCATCCCTGGCAGCTCTGGTTTCCTCCCCTTTTAGCTCTTCGTGTCACCAGCCTGTTCATCTCTGCACCCTGTCAGACGGGAGCACTGAAGTTGGACTGTCGGCCAGGCCCCTTTCTTGCATTTGATCTCTTCCCTGATCATATCACCACAGGACAGCACATTGTCACCAACCTCCACAGAAACATGCCAGACACCAAAAAAGAGACTGTGTTCAAATCTGCCTGAAACACTAGCCATTGAGCTCTAAATACACTGCAGAGGTGTCATCCTTCAGGAAAGACTTTTGAATCATTGACAGCTGCATTTTAGTATGCTGGCTTATGCATATATAAAGGAGGGGCCAGATTCATACATACTGACTGCGACCCAAATTCCGTGCCCTGTGTTCCCTGCTGCCCAAAACTAGTTATAGAGCAGTTGAGGTGACAGTTGTACCGTGTATTAAATGCACAATTAATACTGTAATTTAATGCTTAAGGTAGATGATGCTATTCCTGCTCACTGGTCACAAGGAAAGATCAAAATACTTTTGTATGTCTTTAAAGAATGTCTCCAAACTTTTGAACTTAAAAAATGAGAAGATGCTATGGGTGCAGACGCAGCAATTACCAACAGTTTGTAAGAACAATCATAAGAGTAGGGACTGCCTGCCTTTTGTAAAGGTCACACTACTGTGTACAAATGTAGATGAATTCAGCAGGAGAGTGTGAAAACAAACCTCAAGGATGGGGTGAGAGGCTCACAAAGTGGTTTGGGCTCCATTTCTGTGAGGTGTGTGATACAGGAGTACGTGCATGTCGGGGGGGGATGCAGACTTTCTGCTTGTGTGGTGATTTTGAGTCTGAGCTTGGCTCTCTGGAGAGTCCTCTCCAAGTGTCCTTTGCTCCAGTTGCATGAACTGTATTAACACTGACTCTACTCAGTGCTGCTCAGCTGTCCCCCAAGAACAGACTGAGAAGGTTTGTTGAAATCAAAAATCCATAGTGTAGTTAAAGACGGATATGAAAGAAAGAACGTGTCATATCAAAGATGAAATGAGTGCTGCTTATGACCAATCCATCTTAACTTGAGCTTTTATGAGATTTTGTTTAAATCATTTTTTTATTGATCCACAAATTATTATCACTAGCCTCTGTATAACTGACCAGCTTTATAAAGTTTTAATGTTTAAGGTGGCTTATGTACGATCAAAGTTTGGAGCAGCGTGAGAAATCTCAGGGTATATGTAATCCTTTGGTTTATTTTCCATAATATTACAATTTCATTCTTCGGGATGCCTGTGTCACTCTTTACAATGCTTTCAAGTAGAGCTTGACCCCAGCATGTTTTTATGACATACAAGAAAGCGAACAGAATTTTAAAAACTGAGAAAGAAAGCCCTTAACAGTATATTATTAAGGTAGTACTTTAGCTGTGATGGCCTTGATTTTGAAAGCAAGATACTTAAGGATGGAGCTTTCTGTTCTGTTAAGTGATTCCTTTTTTTTTTTCATAACAATGCTTTAATTTGGAATTCTTTTCAAAGGCTCGCTCTTTCTGTGCATTATTCTTGCTCTACCTAAACAGCCTTACCTTGAGACAGTTATTGGCAGCAGTACAAATTATCTGGCTCCTGTAATGATGCATTAGAAGAAGAGTATGAGAAACCAGTGCAAATTAGCAATAAAAAACCGCTAAAGATATAGATCACTGGCAACAATTTAGGAATAATATCTCTGCCTGAAGCAAATTCTGGTGATTCACTGGTAATTTGCTAGAAGCCTTTTAACTTGGTTCTCATTTGTAAAGTTAATAGTAGGTTATTTTGCATTGTGATTGAAAGACCTGGAATCTTAGTTATTATTTAAGACTATTGATTTCTCCAAGTGGAAATTTAGCCATATATTACAGATCGTCTTGTCATAAATGATAAAGGCAATAATAAGAATATTGTTTTCACATATGTTAAAATGCTACTCTGGTGAAGACACTACTTCTGCTTGGGCATGAAGTTTGCCTGCTGGTTGGCACATAAAGTAAGTTCTCGATTTAGGCAGCTGCTTCTATGACAAAGGTAAGAGCCAGCAAGTTCTGCAGCGAATAGGGGATCCTGTTTTGATTCAAAAGGTTTGTGGGATTTCTGCAATCAGGGATAACAAAGGAAGCAGTTGCCTGCAATGGCTGTTTGGGGCAAAAATGTGTGCTCCTGTCTGGGGATTCCGTGCTGTTGAAGAGGTGCTGGAGGGCAAGAGAAGGTTTTCTCTGTACAGCCACTGTCTCTCTTGCCCTTTGCTGGGCACCACAGAACCCAAAACTCTAGGACTTGGTGGCTAATTATCCCAGGATGGGATAATTTACATTAGCTTCATTCCCATGGCTGGGCTGGAGCAACAAAGTCCCCAGGATTTAGCCTATACTGATCAAGAGCCTTGAGCTTGCTCTGTGCTGACTGTGCAGTGCATCTTTGTGGAGGGTACAGAGGGTGTTGGCATCAGTATAACAAAGCATTCCTTGGAGCTGGGAGAACTGGCAGTCTGAGGCTTTTCCCCAGCTCTGATGGGCACAATGCAATTTAAAATTAAAATACACTTCTGCACATGAGGGACACACATGTCCTCTTGGATCCTCACACAACTCTGCAAGCTTTATCAGAAGGACCATGGGATATAGTTTTTAACATAAATATTTTACAACAAGTCAAACAAATATAACAGGCAGGGATAGTTTTTACATAAATCTGTGTTAAATCTCTAGTATTAATCTAATGAGATTGTGTTGAATGCAATGTAACAGGGATATCTGTTTCATTTTAGACAGGAATTTTTGACTTTGTACTAATGTCCTTTTTTTCCCTGACTTCCACAAAGACATGTCCTGTGTGTGGCTTCTGATGCTTTATTTCCATGTTGGTGTGTGAAGGTGGAAACATGCCTAGGTGAGATGTCACTATGAGGGTGGCCAGACTAAACCTTGGTGCACAGGAGGGGTTGCAGGGGACAGAGGCTTCTTAAGTAAAAGCAGAGGGACACTGGATCATGCCAGAGAAACTCTATTACTGGCTGGGTCCTGAGTTTGCTTCTTTCCAAATGCTACAGAAATAAAATAATATAAACTGTTGGAGGAAAAATGCAGAGTTCAGTTTTCAGAGGTCAACTCTACTGTGCCAGCGGCTTTGTTTAATTCTACCCATTACTCACAGCATAAAAGCAGTCGAAGTTGATTGCAGTGTATTAACATAATAAAGTTTATTTGTGGTACAAAAAAAGGCTCATAATATTTAACATTTTAAAAAATATATCTCCATGACATTTGTCCTTTTCATTTGATTTCTGTTTTCTAGAGTTGTAGGCATGCACTTCCCTTTAGAGTTCATTGAATAGCCTGTGTGTGCTTTTCTTAAATGGCATTAAAGGTGCACTGGGAATTTAGTCAATCTCCTACTGAAATTCACTCTGAATTCTTTTTCCACAGGAAGTCATCAAACTCAGTTCTGTGTGTGCAGTGTAATTCACCTAGAAATACCTCACAAACTGAAACATTCGTGTCGTAGAAAAGACACCTTTTCATAATGAGGCATTTTTGATGAAATAGCGTTTCAGGTTCCATTCCTGGTTATACACTGCTGTACACTCAGGATAATATTCAGCAGAATTTTGCCTTCTCTTACACAATGATAACTGACAGTGGAATTTCTCACACTGGCATCCAGTCAAGTTGATGGAAAGATGCCAACTACTATGAGTTACACTTGTACCTCTTTACTCTTTATTTCCTTATTTTGATTCTTGGTGGTAGAGGATTTACAGAGGTATTTGTTAATACTTCGGAGGAAATGCAGGCTTCAGTGAGGCCAAAGCTTTACTCCTAAATGCAAGATGACATACAAGGAGAACGTTTGCTTGCCTTTATTTTATTTGTTTGGCTTTAATAACTGTGGTTTTTATACTGCTTTAATCTCAGTCCATCCCTGTCAACATTATGGATGTGAAAAGTCTATGCAACAGAACATATCAGTATTCAGACTTCATCTATATTGAGATCAGAAAAATATTTTTCAGTGTTAATAGATCCTGAGAAACCACCATATTTGCTTTGAGAAATAAAGTGCTATGTAAGTGCTAGAGCAGAATATGCATATTGCTATTAATTTTAGGAATGTCAAATTGAATCAGTGTCTTGAAGGATGCTGCTTACACTCTTGACACTTCAGTTCAGCCTGTGGTCTGTATGGCACAGGTTTGTGACAGATGTTTTGCTGAATGAGGACAAACATGAATGGTGGGTTATTTGATTTTAAGTGATACAAATCTTTTAGAAAATAATCGTGTCTTAAGTCTGCTTCAATGAGCATCTATTCTCTTTATCAGGGTAAAATATAATTAGGAAACTCATTGAATATGCAGCTAAAAGTGCAGTATTTTTTCCATCACTGATTTTCAGATTGAAAAAAAAGGTCACGTGGGGTTTTTTTTCGTGCTTCCATCTTATGCATGGCATTTTTTACAGGCAAATTTCTTGTCATAATTTGATTTCAAATGTGGGCTTTGTGCAGCTATTATTTAAAAACTTCCAGGAATATATAAGCTTGCTCTTTTTTTTTGCTGTTTTCTTGAACAGGAAACTTAGTTGATACATAGTTTAAAAGTGCAGATTTTGGAGGCAGTGCTTTTTAGCGTCTGTGGTTTCTTTTGAGCCAATGTTCTGTTTCCAGATGATGTTTCTAAAATCTCTGATATCAATTTATAATAGCTTACCTTTGTTTGTTGTAATCTTTTTTTCCCAGTGAAAGTGGCTTCTTGAACATTACAGATGGCATCAGAAAAAAAAAATATTATAAGGATCTGGTCTGAGACTCAGGAGACTTGAATTTTAGTTCTCTTCATCATGTGTTTGCCATAGGGAAGTTACTTTGCCTCCAGTTATGTCACCTGAGACCTCCGGGTCTGACTGTGATACAGATAACACAGTAATAACTTCTGTATTGATTTAATAGCAGTAATGAAATCCAGCTGATCCATCAGCTCCCACATCCGTTGTGCACATTACTGGTCCTGGGATGATGTTATGTTTGCATGTCTAACCTTCACTGCTAATGTAAATTAGATGCACTACTCAGTAGAAGATCCACCACTCCTTACACTTAGTTTGACGGGGTTTTGTTGTGTGGTTGTGGGTGTTTTTGCACTTGAATTTTTGTGGCAGACCATAGGCTCCCAGAGTTGCTGCTGGCCCCATTCCAGCAACCTGAAAACTTTAATCACAACCTTTGGAGGGTCTGTGCTCCTAAACAGATGATTTCAGCAGATTTCAGAGAAATAAATCTCCCTGAAATGAAAACACATTATTCGTTTTGTGTTTCCTCAAGTGGAGTTGTTTGTGAAAGGTGATGCAAAGGAACTGGAACTGGAGACTGAAATTCTTTGGGTTTTAGACTAGGGACACGTAGCAGCTGTTCAGACTGTTAGGCAGCTTCTCTTCCAGTACTGCCCTGTAGCACCTCACAGGTCAGGGATGGATATGCAGCAAACTCCTCCTACCTGTGCCTTGGCCTCTGCTTAACAAGGACACAAATTAGTACCAGGAGAGTTGGAACTTTCATAACAGGCACTATAATGGGACGGATACAAAGCCTGAACAGCCCGTGGCAACAACTTCTATTTGTTACCTTGTGACTTAAATTCAGACTGGCATCTGGTGTGAGGGTCTGTGCTCCACTCAAACACCAGATGGGCTTGAGTGTTGCTTATACGTTACTCTATAGGTCACATGTGTGTAACTGGGTGAAAAGATGTGCAGATAAAATGTTTCTGTGTAATCTCTTGCCTGTGTGTTAGCTTCAGTGGGGCAGGCTCGGATAGCTCTTCTACTTTGTGTTATCTGAATCAAAACAAAATCTTCCCTGTTCTCTGTGGCTCTGTTGATGAGCCTGCTCACCGCATGTATTGTGAATGGTCCTTATTTTCATCATTAAAAGATTAGCAAAATATCATCAATAATTTTTAGCCATTTTTACAAAATTTGTGTCAAAAATAGGAGTTTTTCAGTCAGTATTTGTCCCTGAAGGAGAATGAGTAAACCCACTGCATTTTGATTTCTGTAGTGCTCAGGGATTTCTAGCCCTTTTCATCTCGGCCCCTGTGTTTCACCTTTGATCTGTACCCTCTGGTGGAGGAAGCACCTGCTGAATCTCACCTAACTTCCCTTCTTGCTAGAAAAGCCCTAACATTTCACTGAAGATCAGTGCAGCTTTTTGGATACCCATGTCTGCTCAGTGTGGATCCAGTTTTCTCAGAATATGAGAGTCAGGAAGACTGTCAAAGGGAAGCAGTCCTCCCTTAATGGGAACATATTGGGTCTCCCAGCAAAAATACCAGTCTCTGATTCTGTAACGACTTATGCATGTGATTAAACTTAAGCATGTGAAATATCCTGCTGTACCCTCTTAAGAGCAGCCCTTTGCATAATTAGAACTTAGAAAAACATCATTATTTTTTTCTTAGAGGAGAGGACGATTTAAAATTTGTGTCACTGTGATTAAAATTACTAATTTTGTCTTGTAAGTGCAACTGGTGATCAAGATGAAAAAAGATGGTTAGAAAATTATTATTGTTCTCATTTTTCACATTAAAGCTTTCCAGGCTCTCAGAATGTAGCCACACACAATTAGTATTCCCATAACTGCAGGGTGGAAATGAGTAGCAGAGGATAAAGTGGCAGGGAGAGAGAGAGAAGAACTTGATGGTGTTTCCAACACTGATCAAGTAGGTTCCACTTCCATCTTTTGGAGCAGGTTCTTGGGTTTCCTGGCTATAATCCTGACTACTTTTGCTGCCAATAACGTCTTTCTATTGGCTGTACTAAAAGTCAAGCAGCTGTTTGTGTGGCTGAGCACCAGTCAAGAAATCGGATGTGGGACCAGTAGGGTCAAGAACTAGAGGCTCCTTTTAAGAACAAAAAGCTACGCTGATTATTGTTTCTGAAAACCAAATTCAGCAAATAGTTAAACATTAGTAGTGATGTGAACTGTGACCAGATTACGGTGCTCTCTCCAGCAGAATAGTGACATTTTCATTTTGCCCCTTCAAAATATTGCTATGAATGTAGCTGCTGAATTACATCTCTGTTTTTATAGTTTGCTGTATTTTGTTTTACCAGAGTAGACACATTTTAAACGTTCACCTGTATATAGAGTAGCTTTTGTTCTGATATTGATGACTATTCATCAGTTTTAAGAGAATCCTTAAAGGTACTGTTCCTTTTCGCAAGATTTGAGGGATGTTTCTTTTCTAGTGGCTAATTTTCAGTGCCTGCCTCCTAGTTTGCACAAATAATTGACAGCTCATTAACAACTCGGTAGGGGCTCTGAAAACTGAAAAAAACAACTTGAGTACAACAAAGGGAATAAAATATCTTCTTCTCAGTTGTGCTGGTAGTCTCCAACCACATTTAAAATAAGATTGGAAAATAAGCTAAGTATAAATCATATACTTAGAAAGAAAAATAAAAAAAGATTATGCTTGGATAGACAGCTCCTACAAGCTTTCACCGGGCTGAGTGGGGCAGCTCATTTGAAGTGTGTGGATGCTTGGAGGTCGATGGATGTCTGTGCTGGGAGAGGTTCTGTGGTTTTTCTGTGCTGACACTGCTGCGCTGACAGTGCTGAGGCTTTAAACATTTGCTATGCCTTTTCTTGGATTTCCCACCAAATTTTGCCAACCTAGTTAACACTATTGGTTTTATCTGCATATTTTAGCTGCAGAACAATTTTGTTTGTTTGTTTGTTTGTTCTTTAATTCAGTACTGGGCTTGGGGAAGTCTTCTTGTAAGTATCCATCAGAATGGCAAACCCATTTTCAACAGATCATGTAGCCAGTTCTGTTCCCAAATCCACTGGCTTTTCTTCTTAAATAAAAGTTCTTCTGTGTAAGAAAAGAATTCTATCCTTAATTTCTTGGGAAAATGGCTCAGATCTGCATCCCAAACTGTGCAGTGTCTGACCCCGCACCAGCACACACTGCAGCTTGGTACCCAGGACAAACAGTGGTGTTCTGCCAGCAATAACTAATACCAGTCTTGCGTGAGGAGAAAGGCAATTGCAGCCAGCTTTTGCCTTGGTCTTTCTATCTTATATGTGGGGTTCTGTTGGGTGATGTTATATACGTTTTGGAGATTTGACTGTTCACTGGAAGAATGAGAAACCATTTTGTCCAGAAAGAAAAAGAACTGGAGTAGCTTTCTGAAAACCAATTATGATCTTTGTCTAAAGAACCAAATCGATATCTCATATCTGGCCTCGTGCCAACATTCCCCCAGTTGTTTGTCTGAGATGATGAATAGAGGGATAATGTTTGAGAACAGAATGCTTTTTAGTATGGTTAAGAGCCTAGTTACTGATAGTTGTGAGGAGCTGCAACTCCAGTTGCAGTGTTATTTCAGGAGTACAACACACCTACAAAATTCTGGGTCTGGGACATTTAGTTTAGATCACCAGAGTATACTGATGAGGCAAATATATGAACAAAAAATTGGAACTGGGGAAAGGAAAGGTACTCTTGATTTGGTTGGTTGGTTTGTTTGTTTGTTTGTTTTTTTCCTGAAAGTGTTCTAGCAATTAAAAACTGTTCTTGAAATAATTTATTTCCTTGGGAATCAAATTAAGATTGTAGCAGCATGTGGGTTTAGCCATGGTAAATAGATAAAACTGTATTTAATGATTTTATCAATATTTTATGACCTTGTTCTTTTATGTGTAATTGGTGATCCACCAGGCACTAAGTAAAGCCATTCCCATAAGTAAATATTTTGATAAATCCAAAAGGCTATGCAGAATAAAAAATGCTACTTGGAAACAAAACTATTGACAGTATCTCTCCTCTTGGAGTATTAATATTTCTTGCTTACATGTGGTATTTGTAGTAATAAAAATAAATTTGGAAGAAATTGAAGTAAGCAGAAAAAGGCTACTTTACATGTAGAAGCGTTTTTTGAGAGGAAGGCAAAAGCAAAAGCTTGGTCTAGAGTGTAGCGATGTGATTCAAGAAGTAATTAAAGCACTGTGATGCTACTGCACAAATATAACATAAATTGGGTAGTGTTCCCAGTAGAAGTATTTCTCTGTTGCAACTCGTAGTTGCATATACAGCATTTAGTCTTCAAATTATGCACGTGCATACATCCTCTGAAATCACCAACATTCTTTATGTACCAACCACTGTTTATGTATTCAGTGCATACCATTGTTTGTGTGTGTGAGATGACATACAGAGCTAGGTTTGCATACACAGGGTTGAAGGCTGGCATAGGATGTGTCCAGCTGACTGACAGCTGTTTAGATCCAAACCACACCAAGAGAGTCAAAAGTGTGTCACACTGAGCTCAGAAAAGAAGGTCACTGCTGTCCACTTCTTTCCTAGCAGTAGAGATGCACTCTCAAAGCCAGGATTTCAGACAGACATTGTAGTGGAAACTTCCAGTGTTGCCTCTCTCTATTTTGATGACTGGGTAAACAAAGCATTGGCTGCTGCCAAAGCTGTCAGTAAAATAGTTTTGAATTTCTCATTTGCAATTATTTTCTAAGTGAAAATCAAACAGATTTCCACACAGTTCTGTTTTTTACAGTCTGGACCTGCTTGGCTACTTTTACTTTGTATTCTATGCTCTTGTCTCTGCTGTTCACTGGGCAAGTAGCAGTTTCTTATTTTTGGTTTTCAGACTTGCATTATTCACAAACTTCTGTTTTGAATCCCAAAAGGCAGAAAAACTTGATCATGCATTCAAATCCACACATATTATAGGAACATCCACTGGTGATGAGCGTCATTGGCAGCTTTCACAAGCTAACATTAATTATGCACATAACGAAAAAGCACCATGACTGGGAATCATCATTTCTAATAAAAACACTGACTTCTAGTCATGGATCATTTTATCGCTCCTTGGGGCTATAAATCACTCATGTCACTAAGATATATGCTTTTCCTCTTTTTACTTTTTTTCTTTGTAGAAAACTGCTGCTGGTGTGGTGAGGGGGAGAAGAGGAAAGTGTCTCGCTTTGTCTTTTCAAATAAATGTCTTGGTCGTCTACAGTGAGATGCCAGGGCAGATTACGTGGCTGTGGGCAAGCACAGAAGAGCAAACGCTGAGTCTGACCGTGAGGAACAAGACAAAGTCAAGGGTAGATTCTGTGCTCTACCATCTCATGGTAATCTTCACTTCCGGGAGAATTATCTTCAGCGTTTAAGGCTGTGTCGTTCTCCCCTTAGGAATGCAGGACAGAAAAAGGTGTAGAATGTTTTCCAAAGCAAGGGGTTCTTTTGGTATTTACGAAAGGTGGCCAGGTACAGGATTAATCACCTGGTGGCTGAATCAGCAAAACCCTTTCCCTTGGTTCTTGTGATCCTGAGCTTTGTAATGTACTTTATTTCATAAGGTGACCTCATTTAATTAATTGTGTGTCAGTGAGACAACAGCGTTCAGAGGGAGAAACAGAAATTCTGAATTCCCTCCAGAACATCAGTCAGGTTCTTTATATTTCTTATCTAATATTTGTTTCCTTACTTTTTTTTTGAATTTTTAGATTGGGCATATGGACAAGTTGTTAAAGTATTTCTCAACTTGTCAAAAAAGGGGAATACTAAGGATCCTGTTTATTTTTTATTCACTAAGCCTTTGGGAAAATGTTTCAGAAATGCTGTTGCATGCAAATTAAAACCAAAAGCAATACTGGGGCCATTGATGTGAAAAATGCTGTAGGTGCTGCACAGACCTTAATTAAGAGCATGAAATATGTAAATTAAGATTGTTTGACAGATGAAGAAAAGTGACCTAGAACACCAGGTAATTGGCCTTGGATTCTGCCTGGTCAGAATTGTGCTGCCTCTATCTCCTTTTATTTTTACTGGTCAAGTCAATACACTTCATTCAACCCAAATTATATTTATTTCAATTTCCTTAAAAAATAGGCCTTGGACAAAAACAATTTCCTTTAAGATGCCACCTTATTTCAGGTTTTCTTTTTTTCTGCTTCTCACTTACGGCGAGGTTATTTCTGTCTACTCTTGTGTTTGCCATCTCTTGTAGTCTGCCTGGCATTTGGATCAGCCAACACTTTGGAATTATAGATGTACATGAACAGAGGAAGCCAGGTAAAGAGAGCGTGTCAAGATTACGTCTCCTGCTTGAAAGCTGTTGTCAGTATTAAAGTGCATTTGAGAGCAGTGAGATTTCCTGTGGAAGCAGTTGCTATTTTATGAAGAATTTCTGAAATACTGAAGAAATGTCAACTTTTCTTGCAGGATATCTTTAAAATAACTTTCTCAATTCTTCTTGAGTAGCTACAACAAAATGGCAAGGTATATAGATCCAGTGCTAGGAGTGGCAAATGACAGTGAACCCATATACATAGATTTGCCTGGTTATATCAGAAAACAGTGCGGTCACTGTTTTGTGGTGTAGCACCTCCAATTCGGGATTATATATAGAATTCTTATACTCTGTTAAAAAAGTAAGTTATCTGAGAATTGCTGGTCAGATTCTTAAATAGCTTCTTGTTAATGTTGGGACAGTTTATAATTTTTTTCAGGCTTCTTGTTTTCCTTTTGTAGTTCCCTTTTCTCAGTGCTTGGTGCCTGTTTAGGGTATACCACTGTGGAAAAAAAAAGAAGTTTCTGGTGAAACATGGAGTTTCTAAACCAACCATTTTGCTGTCAATGGCAAACACAGATTTTAGTCACGAGGGTGAAAAGGTAGAGTAAATGTTTATTTTCTAAGAATCAGAGGTAACTTCCTCTTTTATGGCTGGAAGTTTCCATTTGCCATCTAGAACAGTTTTATAAGATCTCCAAGCCTTTTTATGCAATATGTGTTGAGATGATGTATGGTTAGAGAAGCTGTCTATTTTAACTTGGCATTCCCCAAGTGTGAAGACACCAAATCAGGTCCACAGTTTTGTTTTAGCTCCCAGAAAGATTAACACACTTACATTAGTATGACTATGCCTTGCATTACAGCACTTTTCAAACTGTGAACACACATTAATTGATTTTGACTGAAGCAATTGAAAAAGTGGTGCAATGAACAGTTCATTCCACAAATATATTTCTTATTACAAGCAGAGCTGAGGATTTATGAGAACATTGCCTGTTTAAACATCAGGCCTTTGAAACAAATTGAATCAGTTTTAATTATTAAAAAAAAAAAAAGAAATGTAAAAACTTTCAGAGTTTATAAGCCCTAGGGTGGCTTAATTAAAACTGAAGAGAAATTAAAATTATCAGAATTTGGAGCAACAGGAAAAGAAATGATAGGTAGGAAATTTCAGGCTATAATAAGAAAAGAAATAGCTTTAAGTCACTTGGTAATTACAGAGTAAAACTTCTGGCATATGCTGGCTCAAGTTATTAACTGACCCAAATCTCTCTAAAGCATCTAGGCCTTAGCCTAAAACACCACATTTATGTATAGATAGTTCTACAGTAAAGTAACTTTACATCAGTTAATTAACAAGTTAATAAAAATAAACTGGTAATTTACCATAAACTGATAATTTGTCATAAACTGTCATCACTGTAGTCCTTAAAATTGTAGATTAAACCACTTTTACATTATAAATGAATCTGTAATTTAAACTCAAGCTGTTTTTGGTATCACTGCTGCAAATGTGGTCTCTATCAGTCTGTAATATTCCTGACAACATGTGACACCCACTTCTGAAAGAGGAGTTGTTCACTGCAGTCCATTTGCTCTGGAAGAACAGTTTCATCAGCACTGGGAATCAAGGGCTTTCCATTGATATTGGATGTTACGTGAATAATCAATTCCTGTGCTAGATGCCTCATGTTATCATGCAAAGCTCAATACATTCTTAAACCAGGAGTCCATAGTGCTGTTAGTTTACTGGTTTTGCAAATGTCTGTATAAAGGCTATTGTGTAGCACAGTGGCAGGTGTCAGGAGTGACGGGGTGGAAAAGGGGACCAAACACTCTGGGGGGACAGATGCTTTTGCTGATGAAGTTCTTTGAGGAAATAACTGATCTCTTTTGCTGCTGAGGCATCTGCCTTCCTGGAATCCATGGCATTTGTCTGCTCTTGGATGCCAGAGTTTAAGCTCTCAAAAAATATTCTTTTATCTACCACGAGGTCCATCTTAAACTTCATCAATGTCCACCTAGACTTGAATATTATGATCCATTCTTTTGTCATGTCTTTTGCACTGTTCTTAGTTATTTATTATGCTAATATTTAGGAGCTAGAAAAGACTTTATTTTAGTTACTAAGTTTCATTAGCATCAGATAGGAAGAAAAGACACTTTCTTTGTTTTCAATATTTCGTCTTGATTTTTATGATTAGAAAACAAGTTCAATATATCTGTGTGTACTCGATGAAATGCCAAACAGTAGCAAATCCAGGCACATCATACCATGGCATCAAGCTTCTATTCAAAGTTCATGATCTTAAAGCTTGGAAAAACATGGTGTCAGATGACAGACTGCAGTTCGTTGTTGGCTCTGTTTGTTTGAGTCAACACTGTCATAATAAGTCATTTCTGTAATAAAACCATGGCAAATAGATAATATTTCTGTCTTCTACAACTGACAGTTCAGTGTACAATAGCAGCCTAATATTGCATGAAGAAATTATTCTAATGTAATTTTAGCAATCAGAACTCTCAGAGAACTCAAGGTAGAAGGAAACACATACTTTTTATGTAGCTCTCTACCCCTCTGAAGGAATGGTCAGTTGATTTATGACCTTTCAGAGTAGGAAGGAGTTATCTAAAATGTCTATAAATTGTGATATAATTACTTTTCCTACTTATTTTTACAAAATAAAAGGAGCAGTTTAGAGAGAGCCATTGCTGAAAACTCCACAGGAGATTGTTCTGTCTTTTTAAACTACCCTGTGTTAATTAGATGCGATAAAAGATGGTGTGTTGCATATCTTTATCCTAAATTTACAATTACATTGCATGACAGATGAATGAACACTGCTGTCTCTGATTTTACACTAAAACATGAGAAGTATTCAACTTGAAGAAGTAATTCAGTGATAAAGTTGGCATAGACATTAAAATGAGATTTTTTTTTTTCCTATGTTGCAGCCGTATTTTCTGGGATTTTCTCTCGTGACAATATTGCAGAGATATCCCACAAAATTTCTTAGTGTGGTGCTTGTTGTATGTCAGAGGCAGGTGGATGCAGGTAATACCACATGGTTTTAGAGTCAGGCAAACCTGGATGGGGAAGATGGGCAAGAAACTGCAAGTGAGTCTGGCCATTGGTAAAAGGATGGTGAACAGCTCTGTACCCTACACACCACCCTGGCATGGTACCTGTACATGGGGCTAAGACCTCAAAAGCTTCCTGAAAAAGAACTTCATTTATTCACAGCAAAAAAAGATGGCAATAGTATTTTTACCTACTCTCAGTAGTAGCTCCTCTCTAAGCTGAGGGAAAAAGGCAGCTCAGATGCCATTACCATTTTGTTGAGCCTTCATTAAGGGTGCAGTCCATGATCTGGGTTTTCTCGCCTGTCATATGTATTCCCTGGTAACCCACTGGTTCTTAATTACCCCGAGGTATTTCAGGCCTATCTTCTTTAGACAAGTGCACAGCTGTGTATTTTCTGGGGGATTACTATTTGAGCCCTAGTCTGAGCATTATTTAGATTTTAAAGTATAAATTTAGAGGTGCCAGGCTCATGTATTTTTCATAAGGGAATGTGCAGTGGTTAGGAGGTAACAGGAGTGTCAGAGGAATTAATCTGCTGCACAATGGGTAGGGCTGATTGTGTGAATCATCCCTGTACATTCTGTTCAGATTCAGGCACATTACAGTACCCTGCTTACTGCTTTAAAAGCTCAGTATTCACACTTCACGTGTGAAATATTCATATATTGTGAGGACATTTTGGAAAAAAAAAAAATACAAATGTGTTTGTGTGAACAAACTTGCCTGTCTGTAACTGGATTAGCAAATACTTCAGTTCTGATATCAGCTATTCAAAAAGGCCTCACAGCTCACATGATGCACTTGCTGTTGTTACTGCTAAAAAGCAGCTCAATCAAAATACACATGTGGCCAAAACTAAAAAGAACATTTGTCCTGTTGATTAATTTACATAAAGCTTTAATCAACATGTTCAGAAAAATGCCTCAAATGGAGCCTTTCTGTTGGCTTTGGGAGACCTGCCTGTTCTGTGCTGCTCTGGCAATGAAAATATTGAATAATACATTATTTTTTTTAATTTTAGAAGAAAAAAATTAATATTGCAGAAGTGTGGTAAAATTACTGATTTTTTTCCCTTTATAACAAAACCTTTTTCCTTTCAAAAAACAAATTGTATTTTAACAGTATTCGGAGACTTTTATTTTCAGAGATGTGAAGTGAGCACTAAATTTATGTTTAACTAAAAAAGAACGTGCGTTCTTTGTTAAAACTAACAAAGAATGTTGATACAGTGGCAGAAAAAAAAAACAAACTGAAACCATATTTGCTAATGCCAAGAGAGAAGATACTCTTTCCTTAGTTAAGCAGACCATATAGTTTTAACTTGCCCCAATATTTGTAAGTACTGTACTCTCACATTGCCCTGTCACACTGGTACCAGCATGGCCAAGTCCTGTAGATGAGAATGATACACCCCATCTAGCAGGCAAGGAAAGACCTTTGGTGGCAGTCCACCATCACAGCCCGGGAACTTTCAGCTATGCCATTGCTGGGAGCTTGATGGGGACCAGTGCTTGAGTATTGTGGGAGAGAATCATCTTGTTTGGATGGTGATGGGGAGGACTTGGAGGAGGAGTGGGTGATCCTGGCCATCAGCACTGACCTGGCCATGTTGCCAACTTGTGGTGTAGCACTACACTGGGCAGCTCTGCATGGCAGTGATGTACCAGAGGTGCATCTCTAGTCAAGAGAGACCTGGTCTTTTGCCTCTTTCTGCATGGGAAAATGCTCAGGTTTTGTTGCCTCAGATGTGCCCCTGCATGTCCAGTGATGCTTTTCAGTGACCAAACTCACTGAGGTGCCCTGCTAGCTGGGTAAATAACAGTAGAATTATTGTTGAAATAGTTCATTTCTTATCTCACTAAATTTGTCAAATTTTTATCTCTGGCTCTTTAGTCTTTATCTCTACCTCTGTATGGGATAAAATGGTCTGATAGTCTGATAAGTCCTCAAATCATCTTTTCATTTGGTGGTAGAGAGAAAAAATGTCTCAAAAGGCTCCTGTTTCTCTTACAGATAATAATTTGTGTCTTGCACAAGCCTTTGAATGTTCCGGGTTGCTTAATCATGTGAATGCAAGACTCAGCTGCTGAGCTTTTGTTCTTTGCTCATAGCTGGTGCCTTGCTTATTTAATTGCTGTGAACATCTTCAGTTTGATGACAAGATATGTAATGAGGCACCCGGCTATCTGTGCATCTGTGTACACAGAAGCCTCAAGAAGGGAACAGACAACGCTACATCTTAATAGAAGATTTATAAGTAGCCTGGTCATATACTTATCCATGGATATTTTCAATTATTTTTTTTAGTACCAATGAAATTCTCCTTTTCATCTAAATTTAAAATACGTTTCTATCTTACACAGGATATGTTAAATACTGGTGCACTGTGTAAACTGAGGTGTATGAAAATGTCATCAGAACAGATACCAATTTTTATTTAGCAAAATTGCTATTGTCACACTTTCTTGAATGTAGGACACCTCTTTCTTGTATCTCTCAAAAATGCAGTCTTCACATATCTTGCAGTTAGTATTTTCCATAAGCTTCATTACTGATGGTTTTTTTATTTCTTTTTTTTAAACATTTTTTCTGCCCGAAGTGGCCAAATATAGCAAAGTGTCCAATGAAATAATATCAACACACATTTTATAAAAGATTATTTGTAAAAATATTATATTTTAAAGATACTTTGTCTAAAAGAGTCTGGGTATTTCCATCTCTGAATTCTTCTAGCTCTAGAATGGCAGATGGAAAGGGAAACATGTAGTGAGAAGATCTTAATTCCTTTCCCCTTTAGGCTTGACAAGTCACGTCAGAGATGTACCATATGTAGTTTTAAGCTAACAATTTTAATTTATTCAATGGGAATTAAGTGCCAGCCTAGCTTGGAGAGTACTAGCTTTAATATCTTTGTTGGCTGTTATTTTGTAAAGTGATGACAATGAATACCCTTCCTTCCTCCCTTCCTCCTCAGATTATAAATTTCTCATGAAGGCTGTTACTATACACTAAGGCAGAAATGGGCTGACTATCATTTCAGGGTTCTGTGGACTGCCAAATTGCAAATAATAGTAATGATTTTACCTTAATTAAGTTTTTTATCTGGGGGGCGGGTGGTTCTGCTTAGCAAGCATTATTACACCTTTATTTTTCATAAATGAAAATAAGCAGACTTTGTTTAGTCTACAGCCAAAAAGAAATTAAATAATTGTTATACACTCTTTTCCTGTTTTCATTTATTGCAGGTTTAAAATTTGTCTTTCTTAAAGCCAATTTCAAAATATTCCTCCCTTTTATTGTTATCTCTTTTTGCCACCTAGAGTCTGTCAGTTTTATGTTCCAGAAATAATTTATTTCTTTTATCTTTTCTTTTTTAGTGTTGTGTCCTTCTGAAGAATAAATCTGAAGAATTATGCATAATGAATAGCTGTATGCAATATGAAGTAAAATTGATTAGCTAACAACAAAACTCTGTTTCTTTTGGGTTGGGTTACTGCAGCTGCTGTAGTTGTTAAAAGCAAAATTATAAAAAAAGGGAAGAAAAGAGAACACCATAATCACTCTTATAGCTACCAGAATAGTAAGAGGGTTTAATTGCCTTGGTTGGCTGTATCACTAATGAGTACAGTTGCATTAGAAGTTCCATGGATTGTTTAATTATAACTGGAAACTTACATTTCTCTTTTTTTTTAAAAAAACCCTCCATTTCCTTGGTGCACCTCCCTGGTGAAAACCATATGGCAGAACCAACACTGCTTTATTTGGAAAACCTCGGGAGGTCAGGGCACAAATACCACTTTTACCACTCTGATCTGGTGAATGTTTCATACTGACTACTGTGAAACAAAGTCTCTACCCATTTTGATGAGCAGGACATTGCTCATCAATGCACATCTTATTGCACACTTTTGCAGCAAGAGTTCCAGATTTGGGAAACAATTTTAGATTGAGGGAAAACTTAGTGTCTACCTTAAAAGTTGAGGGGTGTTTTTTTGGTTTTGTTTGGGTGGTTTTTTTTCTTTTTTTTCTTTTTGTTTTCTATTTATCCTCTGCAAAATGTCAGAATTCAGCAGGTCTGCACCCATAAAATAATTATTGGCTTTTGTCTTACAACTCTTTAGATTTAGAAAAGATATAGCTTATCAAACTGTACAGATGTATAGCCCCAAATTAAAGCTGAAAATAAGTGTATACATTAGAAAGGAGATCTTAGCATACAGCGAGTAGGAAAGCAGAATCATCCAGTCATTCTGAAACCAGTTTATCATTAGACAGAACTAAGGAGACTAATTAAAACATGAATCCTTTTTGATCCTCTCTTGAAATATTAATTTCCTCCCCCGCCCCCCCAAAGTAAATTCTTTTTTTTCCTTCCTTGTGACTAAGTGGACTTATGAAATGGATGGGGGACTTATTCAAATGATGGTTTTAGCAACAAAGTGTCTGGCAAAGCTGCATTTACCAGAAAAACAGTAATATGAGTAAAATTTCAACAGAAGAGATTTTAAGCAAATACAGTTTTTCCTGCCATTACTCCCATTGTTCCCCCATCATCAGCAGGTATCTAAATCTGCTTTGAGTAGCAGCTTCCAAAGCTGAGGAACTCAGGGAGAATATGATATTTGGCATTACTGGGAATCTTAGAGTGGGAATTAGAGAATCGTATGAGAACTTTTAGACTGTCTGTGTGCATCTGCTCTATGCAGTGGTCTTACGCTGTCGCAGCCTTCACCCCACGCTAGCAAAGCCTGCAAACTGTTTGTTGAAAGACTGAAGATCATGAGGTCCTGTGGGATTAGAGGAAGGGTGGTCTTCTGTGAGCAGCAGTTGTCCTTGTGTCCAGCTCCGTCCATGGATGTCCAAGCCCTGTTTATAGGACTTTTCTATGTTGCTGCTGACCAAAATTTGTTGGTAGCAGGGTAAGCCTGTAAACTTTCAGGAAGGTTGTGCTTGGTGTTTAGCAGCAGATCCAGGCTGGTGATGAGTGAGATGGCAGATAGGCAAGGTGGCTAAGCCATGTGCAGCACAGGGTGCAAGTCAGGTCATGGATGCTGGTGATGGCCACATCCATTTGGCTGTGCTTCCTCTGCCTTGAAATACAGATATCTTTGATTCCTTTAGATTTTACTCAACAGCCAGCTGTAACCCCTGGGGGCTGCTTCACTCATTTCTGTGTTAAGATCCAGATTCGTAAGCCTTTAAAGTTGATAGATCGTTTTCTTTCATGTTATGTTAAAAGGGCTGTAAGGAACACCCAGCGATAATTTATTGAAAAGACAATTAACAATGAGGTTAATGACAGTGTACATCTCAGCTGTGATTCAACCTGGGAAAATAATTAGTACTTTTAGAAATACACAGGATCTTTTTTTTTTTCTTTTACACAAAAGAATTAAATACATAACTTTTATTGCAGTCTTGTGGGTTCATAGTTTAATCTTTATTATGAGGGTTAAGATTTTGCCATTTTGAAGTTTTATATTTGAAGTCCCTTACTCACAAACTCTACAGCACTACAAGTGGTGTTCTCCTTCCCTTGCAGCAGCAGTGCTTCAAATAGATTCTGGAAGGCTTTTTGTATTTCCTCTTGTATTATAAACAACACAATAGAAGGGATAACCAGGTGTTAACCCTGGTTTTACAGTTATTCCAACATCACCCTAACACCATACTCCTCAGCTCAGCTCTTCCCAAACCAGGAAAATATGTGCTGCTTCAGTGGTTAAGAGGCATCATGGGCAAAGAGTGTTAGTGAAATTAGTGCTCATAGCAGTTTTTTCTGTCATCCCAAGATGTAATTGTAGCTATAACCAAAGATGTCCTTTGGAACCATTTCTGATGTTGCTACTGGTCTCTTACACTCTTTCTTTGAAATTAAAGCTGCACATTTAGGGTCTAAGAGTATTTTGGTCAATTTGTCTTTCTTTAGTAAGAGGTTTAAATTATACTTGTGAAACAATATGAGTGTCCAGTTTGTGGTATGAGTATGGTTTGAGTTCTTTTCTGGTGGGAGAAGACATGTAGAAGCAGAGGCAGCTGGCATTCAGTAATAATTTCTGTGGTACATGAAGATCATACTCATATTAAAAAGTGGAGGAAGTTAATTTTCCAACCAAAAATGCATTTATGTATATAAGACTTCTGTATGATGAATGTATTAAATTCATCAAAGCATGAATTTTCGTTCAAGAAATGTAGCATTTTCACTGTGTTTGAGTGTATCTTTGAGTTGTTTTGACATTAATAGTGACATGTTTAATAGATAAGAGGTGCATCATTTGTGACAGTTTCATTGCTGCTGAACTTTTGAAGAATTCATTTCTCCTTCCTTACACATGTTCAACCCCCCCAAGCCATATGCTCTGTGTTCCTCAAGGTGTTTTGCATTAGATCAGAGAGCTAAGTGCATCCAAACTTGAGTTATTTCAGGATTGACAGGCAAGAGATTGAAATACAAAGCTAATTTTTTTTTCTCCTAAGAAGTCTTTGCTTCCCGATTACATCATGCAATAGAGCCCCCAGCTCATGTGGTAGATACAAGTAATAAACTAATATTCCAGCAATAATTTACTGCATTGCAAACTATCTCCCTATTAACTGTGAAGTATTTAGTTCCTGTTACTACTGTAGATGCAGGATGATGATCCCTGTTTTGTTGGATTGATAGTAAACTTTAAGAACACAGAGATGCCTTTTTTGTTGTTGCTGACATTGAGGAGAGCTGCAGTGTCCAGATGTGAATTATTTTCTTTTTTTGGGACTCAGCCTGCATATAATGCATTTTCTTATACTTCTGAGGTTTTTATTTCAGTGCAGAGAGGGCTGACATGTACTTTTTACTATGTGAGCCACTTTCAGTGTAAAAATTCAAAAGCAAGGAAGGTATCACCTCTGTATTTAGATGTCTTGAGATTTTGGTTTTAGAAAGACTGATAATTCTGCTCTTAAACATATTATGTTTGAAGTTTTACCTTTCCTGTTCATACAGACATGCTAATACTTAACTTTGTGTTCTTGTTGATTAAAATGATGGCATGTTATCTATGAGTTCTGTACTTTCGGCCTGAAAAATCTACAGATTTGCAATAACCAACATGAGCCTTAGAGCACAGGCTTTTTGTTCCAAAATTGTCCATTTCACTACCTTCCTCTGTGTGTGTCTGTGACATTTTCATCACTATCATTTCACCTTGTGAGGCTCTGACTGCAGTTCACAGAAATGCCACTACCTGTCGCAAAATTTCGACATTCTTTGTGGCTGTCTCTGAGTACAAAAATTTCTAACACGTGCTCCAGGACCAAATGGTTGGATTACTTAATCTTGTATATCACGTATTCCTTACTCCTTTACCAAATATTCTGACACTTTAAAACCAGCCGAGTGGTTAAGAATGGCTTCGCTTTCCTTTTCCATACACAAGGACAGAAGCACTCAGACAAATTCTTGGTGCAAGGGCCATAATCTCATTACCCGAGGGTCAGCCCTTACGTGCCCTTTCAGTCTTTTATTACAGGTGAGATAACTTTCAACAACAACTAAGTTTCCCCTGCGTGGCCAGTGCTGTGAACCATCTCTGTCTTTGTATGACCAATCTTTGTGTTCAGAGGTACAGCTGGTTTGGTCTTCTTCAGCCTGGCCATCCCATCTGTACTCTCCCTGCTGTGCTGGAGCCCACCTCTCACTGGGAGCAGGGTTTTCTCTCTCTCTACACACAGGGGAGAAGAGCACCCCCAGCATGGCTGGTACTCAAACAGCTTTGTTAACTCTGAAGTTTCTCACATCTACCGTTGCTTTGACATCTTTTGATGGCCCCCTGCGGTAGAGGACAGGAGGATGACTAATGTGTAAGACTGTCAGGAAGCTCATATAAAACCTCCCAAATTTCTACATTAAGCACAGGATGGCAATCATTATCTCTTGTTGTTCCTATTCTGTTTTGCAACCACTGGGTACAATCCCAAAACAATGATTGTCCAACATGTCCTTCCCAAAGCCTTTTCCCCTCACCTTATTCTGCCACAACTAAAGTTCTCAGAGTAATACCATCATTAGGAATACCCCTGTCTTGAAATGGTGACAGTACAGACACCACACCAGAAATCTCTCTGTGTAAACCAAAGCTTCCAAAAGTCTCTTTTAGAAGTTCTCCCATGTACTGTTTGAAAACACTGTGTGGTTGCATTTTCAATCATACGATTTCTTATTATAGCTCCTTTATTATCTTGATATACTTACTAAGATATTTAAGCAAGCTCCTGGAAGGTGTGTTCAATTAATCACCAGGAATGTATTTTACTAAGGAAGCCGGTTCTTTCTGGAGTGAGTGGGGTGCAGGGTGGAAGTGACTTCTACTTATTATTCAAATGTATTCATCATCTTCTCCCCCAACCCCCAGATTACACATCACACACAGGCTGTTCATTTTAAGTGCTGTGTACAATACCTGTCATGTTCGCTTACTAACCTCAAGACAGAAAAGAATGACAAAAACTGTGCTGTTGACTAAGAATAATCTCAGTTCCATGATTTCTTCTCTAATGTTTATTTTATGGCAGTGTGAAGGATTTGGTTTGGTTGGGGTTTTTTTTTGCATTCTACTATAAATCCAGAAGCTTCCCAGCCTATCAAACAATGATATTATGTAGCTATTATGTTATAAAGCTTAATCTCACTTGATTGGCAGTTTTACAACCACAGCAGGGAGTGGTAAGATAGATCCTTTGCGTGGAATAAGACGTTTATTTTTTCTAAAAAAAAAAATCTTTTGTTAAAGATTTCTATAAAACTTTAGGTATGGTGTTGTTGCTGGTGTTTTTTGTGGGGTTTTTTTTGTGGGTTTTTTTTTTTTTCCCTGTAGGAAATCTGTGTCACAACAGCAGTGACACAGTTCACACGTTCTGGGACATGCTGTCCTTGATAGCAGTGTTTATACCTGAACTGCAGGACGGGTGGGTCTGCCCTTCAGTGCTGTAATCCCTTTGTTCAGATGGAAACTCTACTGGAATGCTATGATGCTGCCCAAGCTTTTTCCCCCTAAGAAGACCTTGGTGTGGTGTGAGTGCCTGCTCCCATGAGGGAGAGAGAGGGCAAAACCAAATCTTGTGCGGGAGAGCTTTCATTATTAAAGAAAGAATTTGGCCCAGGCTGTTCCACAGTCTGGTAAAATAGCTATAACCATTCAGATTCAAACATGAACTTGAGTTTATGATTTTGATCTCTTTGCAGGATCAGAATCAAGGTGAGATAGCCCTTAGACTGCTGGCAATGGAATGGAAAGATGCAGATTTCTCACACAGGTAGCAAAAAGTAAGACTACCCAAGGATCATGCTGCCTGTGTAAGTGCATAGGAACCTGGGAGAAAGCAGTGAGTATACTTCTCTGTAGAAGACAATAGCCTCAGGTGGTATAAACTGGCTTTCCATCAAAAAAGGTTCGGAGAATGAGTCAAGCACTGCTTGACAGGAAGATTACTTTTTAAAGGCTGTTCTATGCAGAAGCAGGTGGCTCGTTCTGCTCCTAAAGTTTGCCTCGTGCAAGTGAGAAGGTCTAAATATGTCCTAAACTGCTGCTACTATTAAGCTTCACAGATAATCCTTCCTATCTCTTGCAGACACTTCTGTCAAAGTTAGGTTAACATCTTTCCTTCAGTGTAGGTGAGGGCACTCCTCAGTTGCACTGAGAAGTGGAGCATTTTACATAACACACAGAACTCGGCAATTTTGTGTTTGTTTTCCTATCAAAGTGACTCTCTATGACAACGTGTGAAGTACGTACAGATGGCAAGAACAGTTATGTTATCAAGTTTGTTTCCTCTGCCAATGCTTACAAAAAATAATTCTAGATCCCCATCTAAAAGTATAAATAAATGATGACACCAAATAACTTTTCCTTTCACCATCAGAATAGACACTTCAAAGTTTTTTCCCAGAGTAGTTATACATGATTGAATGGGACAAGAAATCTTCTGAAGATCACTGTATTTCTCAGTCATATACTTTTCAAATTGAGTCATCTATTGAGCCCCTAATTTTTTTTTTTAAATACTCATTATATGTCCTATTACATTTGTTGTTAAAAAGTTATTCACATAGCCTGTAATCCAATGGAGATACAAAAAATAAGATGATTAATGAAGGCAAGCTTCATTTCACTGCACATCTGGGTCTAACCATGGGTCCTAAGGACATTTGGCCTTGCCAGAATCAGCTAGGAAACCTTGTTTTTTCCCAGTTTTCCAAGAAATGTTTTGGGTTTGCACAGCTGAGAATGTTTAGTTTGTATTGAAAGAAACTGAAAAGCCCAGATGCAAGAATCTTTCCAAATTAGTTGAAAACACTAACCCTTTGCCATCAAAAGCAAGAGGTTTGACTATGATTTGAGTTTTGTTTCTAATGAAAACTTTGTTTATTTTTATACTCCTTGAAATAGATACGTCAAGTAAAGAAATTTTAGGATGCTGTAAAAGTGCGACCATATTGGAGAGATTTCAGAAAAAGAAAACAGATCTGATTCTTGAAGAGGGTTAAAACTATGAAACATTTCTATTACAGAAAGAAAGAGATCAGAGAAAGTGAACATAACGGTGAATATAGCAACTATGGATTCTTTCTCCTCAATACTTTTCCTTCTTGAAAAGAGAATACGATTTCCTGGATTTTTTAACATTTGAGGAGTCAGCAGTACTGTTGCTTAGATTTTTGTTCTGGTGGAGTGGCTTTTTGTTAGTATTTTCCCATTCACAGTGTCACAGCTGGAAAATAGTCTGTGCAAAAAACGAAGGTGCAGGATAAGAAAATATGTACAAGAAAACAGCAACCCCCTCACATTTTTGCGGTGTTGCACTAAATAATGCATAAAATAAATTCTAAATTCCTCCATCTGTAGCACTCATTGCTTTTACCTCCTTCAACTTACAAAATGTTCATTTTTCTTTTTATTCAAGATGATACTCTCAGTTCTTTTCTGTGGCAACAAAACATTTCTTTTAAATTGTGTGTATATAGACAAGCACTGAAAAAAAAATAGTTAATTTTTCTTTCTTGTGAGGTGTTGAACAGGAGAAGATGAAAATTTTCTACTTCTGTGAGGAGATTCAAGTGGGATTCAGTAAACACCTGCAGTATTTTCCAAGTAATTCATAAAACAAAAATGTTTCATTTACTTAAAACATGATGAAAGTGAAATCTTTTTATCTGATATAGATACCCCAATATGTGAATGAATTAGAAATTGTTTCTTAAGAAGTAATATTGATATAATTTTAAAAATAATTCATTTAATCTAGCAGATTCCACTGAGTTGCTCACTGACACATTGCTGGCACCACTTCAGCACATTTTATTTTTGACATTTGTATGTCTTTGACCTTTTATGCCAGTTTAAATGCTTGAGATATGACCCTTCCAGTCAGCTGATGCAATAAAAAGTGAAGATGTAGGATGTCATCACCTTGTCAGGCCCTGAAGCCATCTCTAAGAGGTCAGTCATTCACTTCTGGCTTCTGGTGGAAAATTCTCTCCCGAGACGTTGGCTGTCAGTGGAGGGATCAGGAGGTGTCTGAGGTGCTGGGGGATGTGTGTGACACGTGTGAACTGCTGCTCCAGCAGCAAACGAAGAATATTGATAGCCTTGTGCTCTAGGGAAGCTTTCTCATCATAGAACTTCTTTAGCAAATTTTGTACTAGATTTTGTGAATGATTTCCAGTTTAATCCCTGAGTGGGCTGTGTGGTGGGGCACCCTGCACTACTGGCCACTGCAGTCTGTCTGCGAAGAACCCTATAGGGAACCTTCTGGTTGTTAGCTGGTCCTTGAGACCAATTTTAGGAGCATTCCGTATGATATAGCATGTGCTGTTCAAATGTGGATTCTGACATCCCTTAGCCCTCAGAGTAACACTAAATAATTTTTTTTCTTCCAGAACTTTTAACTACTGTAAAATTTAAATTTTGATTTTGCACTCTTTCTGATAGTTATACATGTCTGAAAGATATTTAAGTAGTGTAAATCAAGTGAATCTCATTGGAGAAAATCTGTGTCTGAAATATTAATTCTACAAGTTGAAAACTGGAAGAGAGAGAATCCAAGATGACTTGTACAAAGCAGAGCTTTCCTTTTCTTGTGTACAAGGTACGTTTCAGAAGAAGGAGTTCCAATATTAGTTAAAACCACCAGTGGCAATAATTTGAAAAGCTGCTCATGGTAATGCATTTCTCGGCAATTACACACCATGCCCCATACATCAGTAAGGTTGAGTTAGTTCTGTCTCCTAGAGGGAGAAAAAAAAAATCACTGATCAAACAGACACCAGGGACTATAAATAGGGAATATAAGTGTTCAGTCTTTAGTATGAATTATATAAAGATTTTTAAGTTTGAGACAAAGTGAAATTGTGAGACTGCCTTCAGGGATTGTGTCTTCATCTGTAACGAGTAACTCGCAGGAAGGAGCTGCTCAATGTAGTCCAACAAGGGCCGTTTTCCCAGAATGCACAGATATGCACACAAACCTAGTATCACTCCACTGCAGAAGGGACCACTGTGTATTTTCCATCATCTTTCATGAAAGGGTAAGCTGACCCCTTCCTCTTAAGGATTGTTTTAAATGTCACCTTTGATCTAATGAGTAACCGTGCACTCGGTAATACTTGAGTGGATTTTTGCAATTGCTTTGAATTTGACTAATCTGTTTTTGTCCAGGGGGAATGAGAAGTAGAACTTTTGAGAGAGCAGAGCTAAATCACCATTGGATACTTTTGATATTTCCACTTTATATTCCTATATTTTATATTTAAAGATAGAAGGCGAACCATGAGTGTATGTGGCATGCATGTACTGGAGTTGATTTGCAAGGTTTAGTGTCTTTGCAAAGAGCTACAAGCAGTGAAAATAGGATTTGCAATTCAGGATGTCTAACTTCTACCAAAGAAAATCCTCACCAAAAAGCATTTTCCTTGTGCTAATAGCATAAATTGACTTTAGCTGAATCGGTGCAGCAAATGCTGAATTGTTTATGAAGTGAAACTCTGAGATTTGTCCCATTCCAGGCTACTTTTCTCCCTATGTGAAAACAGAAATGACTTTTTATAGAGTCCATAAAAATATTGCAACCAGTTCTGCCTTAAATGGTGCTTGTTTTTCCAGTACCACTTGATATGTTCTACTCAATTTTTTTCCTATGATAATGAAAGATGATATTTTGACATTTGCAGCTATTCAAATTGTTCTTAGCCCTAATTACACTGACTTGATTATACTTAAAGCTGTTTGAAGTGGACAATCCTGTATTCTGTATTTTTGATGTAATTTCTCTTCCTCGTCTCATAGGCATGTGAGATGAAATCCCACAATACTGATAATACTAGAGACCTCTAAGGTTCCTTCTATCCTCTGTAAATCTATGATTTCTAAGCCCTACCTGTATAAAAAGCCATACATAAGTTTACTCATTTAACTGAAATTGTCCCCAGTGTGCAGGGAAAAACAAAGGGTAAAAAAATGTTTAATGTGCATTTGATTTAGTGTGAGTTTTGAGTTTACAATTTTAAAGGGTGAAAAAAATGTAGTTACTAATTAAAAACCAAAACCCAAAACCTAAAGTACAAAAAAAAAAAAAAAAACCCAAACAAACAAAAAAACCCCAAACCTCAGATGACAAATTAAGCTGGGAATGCTTTTCTAGATTCTTCACTTGCTTGTTAGGTTAGACTCCTAGGTTTCATAAAAAGCACACACTGTAGTGGGATTTTTGTTCCACCATTTTCTGTAACTGGTGCTACAGGATACAGAATTGCAGATATGTTTCCCAGTTACTCCTGTGCTTTTCCATTGTGATATATTGGTGTTTAGACTTTTGATATAAACTAGTATTCAAACATTATTTTTGCCTAGCTTTAGTAAAGAGAAAGATAAGTAATTGCAGCAGAGTAATTATGACAAATAGAGTTTAAAAGGCAGTTAAATAAGCAGCAAATTAGTTAAATTTGCTATGTGAGCTTTTTGGGGAGGAAAATATAAATTCAAAGTTAAATAAAAAAATTCTACTATAATGCAAAAGACTTCTTGCTCAAACGAGAAAATTAATCTTAATGAGGACTCAAAAATTCCAAAGGATCCATAGATGTAAATGGGTACAATAAGTTATTATAAAGAAGAAATGGTTGAAGAACTGCTTGTTAAACAAATTTGTGGTAATGTGCATGAAATCAATGTTATATGCACTGTGACACAATTCTCTCCTAATAAGATAAGCAGACTCCTAAAATAATCCTGTTCAGTCAGTTGGTCAAAGCGCTTGCATTTTCTTTAGAAAAAAACAAATAAACAGTTTGGTATATGCTCAGAAATGGAACAGCTAAAAATAATTGGAAGAACACCATACCTGTGGGTATATTCTCCCTAAAGGAGTTCTTATTTAAACTGCTTTCCATTTCATATTTCCTTCTTCAGCAGGAGAATACTCTAAAGTGTCCCTTGTGTCTCGGGACCATTCTGCTGTAATTCACCATCTCACTGCCTCTGCTCATTTTCCTGGGCAGAGGCAGGTTTGGCACATTTGTCTGGGGGCACCGGCAGTGCAGCCACAGCAGGCTGGGGGCTGGCTGGGTACCAGCTCGTCAGCAGCCTTGGCTGGGGCTGCCCCAGGAGGGGGCAGTTTGGGTCTGGCCTTGTGATGGCCGGTGGAGGGAATCCCTAGTTATGGTACAACCTGTGATATTGAATATAATTTTCCTGTTTAAGTCAGAAAGCTGGCACTTTGTGTCAGTGTGTGAGGACAGAGCTCAAAGTGTCCAGGGCAATAAGTGTTTTAGTGTTTTCTGCACTAATTTGATGTGGTTTTATTGTAGAGGTTAAGGACTTTTTGGCATAGGTGTTTGTGTTTGTTTTTTTGTTTTTTTT
>VXAY01001101.1:290833-310406 GCA_013399855.1 Oxyruncus cristatus
AACCCCTTTTTTTTTTTTTTTTTTTTTTTAGAGTAATCACTGAGTTGCTACTGAGCCAGGCAGGTAAACTTGTCAAGTGGTGAAGATATTGTTTCCTCATTAACTCTGTAGTGATGTGATGTGTTGGTATGATGTACATTAAACTTATAAATTTATGTTTAATATAGGTTAAATTACTTGTGTAAGGCTAAATAAAATACAGCTAGGAAAAAAAAAAAAAAGGGTTTTTTTTTTCCTTTTTCTCAAAGAAAACCAGAAGTTGAAAGCTCCTCTCTAAATTATGGATATTTAAATGGATGAATCCCTTAAAATGCCCTCCTATTCACTGTTATATTGTCTCAGTCAGGGAGAAGCAGAGAAAACTGCAAAGCAATGATAATTACTTGAGATTAAAAACTACCACCAGAGAATTGAAACAAAGGCTGATTTACCAGATCGAACCACCAACCTTTATTGTAGAAAACAATGCAGTCCTCTGTCTTTGTTTTACAGCTCACCTTTCTTTCAAGCAGATTAGACAATTCCTTCTCACGCCCTCTCAATTCTAATCACACCCATTTTCCTCTTCTCTCTTTTCATGTGCTCTGAGAAAACTGAGTATAAATGATCTGACTTTACCACAGCCCTTGGCTTGCCTTCCCTTCCCCCCTCACAACTCTGCCTTTATCTTTTGGCACTGGATGTAGAAGGTTCTTGTGTCTGATCTTATCCTTACCAATACCCCAGTGACCTTGACTTAATTCATCTCCAGATATCTCTTGTGTCACTGAGTTCCCCTCCCTTATCATTCTTCTAAAGCTCTCTGCTTTTTTTTGGCCACCAACAGTACAATGAGGATGCTGTGCAGTGAAACCTCATGGCTCGTGCAAGTATTCAAAATTCATCTTCTTTTATCACTTCTCCAACATTCCCATTACCATTGTCTGGAGATAGTGAAGTCAGCTCCTTGCCTCTTGTTTTCACTAAAACCTGTAAAGAGAAGAACTAGTTGCAAAGCTTCGTTACTGCAGGTTCAAGTGGCCTGACTGCTTTTCTCCTTTCACATAGCACCTCTAAGACAGTGGAACTGTCTCAGAGGACAAGGTCACCTATTGTCCTCACCCGAGTCAGTGGCAGACCCACTCTTCTTTGTTTCCATCTGTCTACACGCAATCAGTGTGCATTCAATACAGCCAACCAGAACTCTTATTCCTTACCATTAGATTTTAATTTTCGTAATTTTCCCTTTTCATTGTTAAGAAAACACTGTTTCCTGTTGGCCCTTTAGGCCATACTGTGCATATCATCCTTCCTCTTCCCTGACTTGCAATATCCAGGCACCACACACAGGCCATTACCATTGCTGAAATCAATCTACTGCCTCTGTCCATGGATGTGACAAATACTAAATTCTTTGCTTGTATTTGCTTTCAGTGCCACTTTCCTTTACAAAGATTTTTCTCCTGGCTTGTTCCAGCCACTCTGTTAGCCCCCCTCTGTGGAAATATTTCCTCCCAAAGAATCTGCCTCACCACAGCATAACCACATGCACTCTTAGTAGCTTTTGCAATCTCAACTCTCATTTTGTTTGCCCAGGTTATTAGACTTGATTCACTGTTAAAACTTGTTTTATGTCTTGCCTTGTTTCCTCATATTCTTTGAATATTAATATGCAAAATAGGTCGTTAACTCATTTCAGATACTACTGTAAAGCTACATGATTTTACTGTCACACGGTGGGTTTTTTGCACTTGGAAAGCATACACTTTGTAGGAGGATCCTTTTCAATCATCTTGCGAGATCACCAACTCCTTCCCCCCTCCCTCACTCTTTCCTCTCATATGCAAGAATTTAACTTTCACATCTGCATTTCTCATTAAGGCCTGACTGTTCCCATGAGAAGCTCAGAATCTCTCTGTTTCTGATAGATTAGAAATCTAGCAGATGCAATTATAAAGCAGATGATAATAAACTGTTTGATGTCAAAGCCTTTGAAATTGTTTTATTTCCAGCCATCCTTACACTCAGTTTCCTATTCCCTTTTTCTAAAGTGCATTTTCTTGAAATAAGGATATTTTCTTGTCACTGTAAGGCAGATACCCAGAAGTTGAACATAATGTATTTATCTTTGAGTTTCAGCAGGCTGTCAGTTTAAAAAAATCAAATTTGAAGTCTGTAATTTCTCTGAGGTCTTTAATTTTGTTTTTAACAGAGTCTGCTCCAAGTCTAATTTCCATTATTATTTCCCTCTGGTGATGCCTCCACAGACCTACAAAAGCAGAATGTTAGAGATGAGTTGAATATGGACGATCTCCAGGGACTTTTGAAAAACAAGGACAACTCTCTCTCCAATAGCCCCTCCCCAGTAACATGTTGTTTAGGTATGCTTATGTGTAGATTCATAATATTTATGTGTGAAAGAAAATAACTAAAAAAGAACTATAAGCAGTTTTTATGTACAGTATAAGCAGTTTTTATAGTACAGTTTTTCTGTCTTTGAGATGTACAGACAAATGTGTCACTTTTCTGCTCTTTTTTAACTCTCATTTCGGGTATGTTTTAAGAAGTTAGTACTGTGTACCATATCCTAGAAAGAAATGTGTGGGGAAGCTGTGACTGCCTTGTTCTAGCTCATCTGAAGTAAATATTTCTTTCTTCATAAGAAAAGTGAGGAAAAAAAGTGATGCCTGCCCTTCCTCAGGTAGGGTTTGTTGGAGGAGTTAATTTCAGCATGAAGTTATATTGAAAGACAGCCCAAGGAATAAAGTTTCAGGATGTTTTTTTTTTACTACAGTGGTTTAAGAATTTATGATATCTGTTCTTCAATGTTAACAGGGAAAGAGAACATCCTAGTGAAATTG
Organism: Oxyruncus cristatus; assembly: GCA_013399855.1. Lineage (NCBI taxonomy): Eukaryota > Metazoa > Chordata > Aves > Passeriformes > Cotingidae > Oxyruncus > Oxyruncus cristatus. Next base: position 293,674 of record VXAY01001101.1, read on the forward strand.
TTACACGAAATCCCTATTTGCCTAGTTCCAAAACTTTGCACCTTCAGAAAGCATATTCAACTGCTCATTGGTTTCGGAGCCCTCAATTCTGATGCTTCACCAAAAGAATTTGTAAGGTACAGTCAGGGCTTCACACATCCCAGCTTGCATGGAGGTTTGGGCCCCATTTCTCTCTTCTCACGGCTGTGCACTTTCAACTGTTGAGTAAAAGAGGGAGAACAAAAATGTCTATATATCAGGCTTGCTTAAATGTGTTTCCAGACTGTGGAAGGACGCTGTATTTTTGTGCCTTGAGCTTGGGCCAAAAATCAATGAAAACATCAGAATTTCCTTCTAAGACTGTGGTCATTTCTCCTTGAGGAAAGCTGCCCACTCAACACGTTGGTTTGTTGGTGATAACGCTATTTAGTCAACTGGCTTTTCTCTCAGGTAGCATAACTGGTGAAATCATCCCCACAGCTTACAGCCTGTGTTTAGCTTAGAAGGTTATTGGTTCTGTTTCAGAAGGCACCCAAAAGGTGTTTCGTCCCCTGCATGATATCTAATGAAGATATAACCTCCGCCCCACAACTTCACCTTACTTAAAGCATATTCCCTTGGGGTTCCAGGACCATGACAACAGTCCTGCTAGTTCTGTGTATGGAGTGTGCAATTAAAAAGTGTGGCTTTACCGTGAAGCATAGCTTGTGTGAGGGAGGTATTTTCTCTCTTGCAGAGACTGTTGTCATAGACAGTAGTTTCAAGTCAGGTGCAAACAACCCAGTTCAGTGGTCTGTCTGCAGAACAGTTTTTCCTTGCTAACTCAACAATTTGGCCGTGCGAAGAGTCAGTACCAGTCTTGCAGTGCCTTGTCCAGGAAGAGCTCTCAGAATATGTATACTAACAAAGATTTCAGATTTAAAGGAAAGACTTTGAGCAGCCCGTAGCCTGAATGAGTAAATATTTATGAATATTAATAATTCAAGTAGGAATAGTTTTCTAACACTTTTGAGAACTACAAGACCTCTTGGAATATCTCACAATCTAGATAAATGCTTCCAGAAGTGCAATAAAAGTATGTTTCTTGCCCAAAGTAGGTTGATGTTGTCCACCCTCTGGCTATGAAACTTGCTTTTTATATGAATATTGGGAATTTTTATTTGCATGTATATGTTACATGATCCATTGACCAACATCTCAAATACTGATTATGTGAAATATACTCATTTATATTTTTTTATTCCCGGCTTAAAATGCTGTATCATTTCACCTTTCTCTCAAGATGTGATGTTAATTCATTCTATAAAGGCCTGTCATATTGGTTTCATTTTAAATGGGGTGTATATAATTTCTTAAACGGGGAAAAAATCTGTTGCTCGTGAAAATTAGGTTTAATGTAACTTGGCTAAACTGTAGATGGAATGAATTAACATATCCGTTAAAATCTACTCTAAGTGCAAGATTTACTTTTGGGTGACTTCATTGACCTAAGAGGATTTTATGTCTAATTTGGCTTCTCTGGGGTTTTATCATTATTGCCTGAGCTCTTAAAATATAAAAAATAGGCTGGGATTCTGATGCCCCCTTTAATTAAATTTCAGTGACATTCACAATATGATGAGACTCTTAATACCAGCCCAGAGCAAGAAGGCCTGGGGCTGTGTCTCCAGCAACTCAATCCGTAGCCTTTTTCCCATTTGTTGGGAGCTTGGTGGACACAGACCTTTCCTCTCTAAGGATTTGGCTTCTAGAGCTCTGGCTCCTGCTGCTGTCTGAGCCATGCTAGTACCAGAGACAGTTAAGTCTTCTGCTATTCCTATTCTATGGATTTTGCCATGGCCAAATGCTAAAGTATTCACATCTGTTACCACTTCTGCTTACTCGTGATTTTGACCTCTACTTTTGGGAACAAAAAGACTCAGATGATTTGGAATTTTGTTGAAACATCAACATGCTTAGATTGAAAAATTCATCAAAACATTGGAGGAACAGATTTCTCTGGTAGCTTCTGAGGGCATCAGCTTGCTTGTTTGTTTATGTGCCTCTTGAGAGGCACAATGGCCTCGTTCAGAAGGATGTGGAAGAAGCAGACACAAACACAATGTCCTTTACCCTTCCTTGCCATTGAGTATGTTATACTACATCAGCATAAATGAGCATAATTTTCATGCTTCATACTGGGAACATAGCTATGCACTGGAATGTATTCCAAAGCTCTTGATAAGCCAACCTGAAATATTCCATGTGCACAATATATATGAAACAGCTGTATAAAACCCTGTGTTTCACTGGCCCATCATCCATGAGCTTTCCTTACCGGGTGGGATTGACTCAGCTGCTTCCTATTCTGGAAACGAGCAAACAGGTTTTCTGCACTTGTCTCATTAGCAAACGCTGAGCACTTGCCTAAAGAAAAAGGGAGCTTTTGAAAGCCACCCAAAAGAAAGCAGAAGGGCCACAACATAGTTCAAACAAGCTAGCAGGCTTTTAAAGCCTCATGCTGATGATGCTGGTTGGTAGCAGCTACTGGATGATAGCACAGCTATGGAGACTTTGAAGAGAACAGTGTATTTTCTAATATTTTTGTAATCAGTTCTGTAAGAAACAGCATGTTGTTGTGTTGTAGCCTGAAGCGAGATTTCAACTGCTTTTTAGGTAGATGTTGCTCTTTTACACACAGCCCCAGCAGAGTGAAGTACGTCCTTTTCCAAAGGCTGGTGCTCAGATGAAATTCTGATTTTTTTTGTGATAATGCTTTAACTCGCCAGGTCCTTTGGTTACTGGTACTTCAAGCCAGAAACTTTTGTACTTGACTGTTCAGGTATGAAGTTTTTGGTGTAGATAAAACTTCACTTTAAATGCAGTGTAGCATTTTTTTTTTTCATTCAGAATCTGTGGGAACATAACAAGAGGTGCTTATATGTTGGAATAACAACTAGCCTAAAAAGCTTTTTCTTCAACTGAGGACAAACTTTTCAACTGGTATTTTTCTTTCACAGCTATATTGGCTTTGGTTGGTTATTTTTCTTTTACTGTAGTAGTGCCTGTTCACGGCTGTCTGTGATCTGAAGAAATAAGTGGTCAGATACCTTGGTTTCCTGTGCGGTCCTGTTTGGTGAAAGACAAAGTGGTCGTTGTATAACTGTCAACTTTAAATCTCTGGATCATTCTCAGAAAACCCTCTGGTGTATAGATTCTTTCTCAGTGAGGAGGAAATGTAATATGATTGCTTTTTTCTTATTCCTGGACATAATTTCAACATGAAGGGCTTTGAAATTAAAACTTTTATATTATACTTATGTTGTGATATTTATGGTGAATAAAGGAGGAAACTCTCTTATTTATTAAAGTATCAGTAGAATCATCTACCTGTGGCAAATAATTTTCTCTCTCAGGTGCATATAAGAAAGAAAATGAAATTTAATTATATTGCTTTTATTTTGCCTTTGTTTTAAGTTCTGATGGTATGGTTTCCATATTTATCCAAATACTGAATAGTGAATATTGATTGGCAAATTGGTGAAATTTGGATTCAGCATTGCTCAATGTTAAGAGTTTGGTTTTGCTCATATTTTACAACGTGAACTACTGGTTCAAATTTTTTCCTAGTAAGACATCATTTAAATTTTGTGGAATGTATTCTTTTTTGCTATCAGCTTTATGGACATAAAATTCAGTAGGTTGGGAGTAGAACCAGAATAGCTGTATTCTATTTATGGCCATACATTGAAATTCTTTTCAAAATAGGTTTTTCAAAAACACTGAAGGATAAATTAATTAAACCAGTGTCTCTGTGAGTTTTTGCTAAACATATCAGTTTACTGATTCCAAGTTAAATCAACATCTGTCCCCATATGGAATTGAATTTATACTAATTCTAAAAATTATACCATATGAGCAGCTGACGGATTCAAATACATGCATAAAATTTAAATTCTTTGTTTGCTGATTCTTCTGTTCCAAATCATATTACAAATATGACACATTTGATGTTACTCAGGCAAAGCCTAACGGAAATTTTGTTGAGAAACTCTTTCTGTATTTTTCATGGTTCCTAGGTGTTATTTGGAGGTTTTTTACACTGCTGATACTTTTGCGTGGCAATGAATTTTAAATCAGATGTTCACTTTGTCATCTACCCATGTATTTGGTCTAATAATTTTAAAAGAGAAATTAAAATAACCAACTGTATAAAGCAAAATATGAAATTGAAAGTGATCAACTTAGTTTTACTGTTTGGGAGGGTGTCTGTCTGTTATGATCATGTGCATAGTTTTCAATACAGAATGAGCTTAGGACTTACCTTGTTTATTATTTCAGAATAATCATGTTGCTTCTTGTAGCAAAATAAGTATAGCAATTAATCAACTGAGATAAGGTAGGGATACCCCATCACCCATATATCATCTGTAGGTTGTTCTACAATTAATTTAAAACACTGTCATATGGTTCATAAATTCAGTAGTAAAATTATCGAGATGGGGGAAATACCTAAGAAGCAGTTTTAAAGAGATGTGACTATCTCTTGCATTCTTACTGATCCTGCAAACAGAAGGACCTTTTTCAGTATTGATCTTCCCTCACTACAGTGAGGGTAGTCAAGCTGCCTTGGCTGCTACAAAAAGAACCATGACAAACTCTTTTTCTCATGGTTCATCTGCTGTGAGACTCAAAAAGTTGCACTGTCTTCTCCTTCAGCCCCATGTGTCAAAAGCAGTTATGTATCATGAAAAATGCAAAAAAAACTTTGTTTGGTTTTTTTAATCTAGACTGTCAAGATACCTAAACTGGAACTGATCAGAAACTATTCTGATTAAACAGATATTTTTCTAGGAAAAGGTTCACTAGTGAAACAGAAGCTTTGCACAAGAGCATACCCGGTTTGAAAGCTCTTTAGTCCAGTCTGATATCCATAATGGAGTTGTGGTTTAATTCAGAGTGCCATCTTTCTTTGTTAATCTTGTGTCAAGAAGGTGGTGCCTGATGCTACAGAATCTTTCAGGGCACAACTTAGGTTACATTGCCATCCCTCAGATTCATGAATGTGGATGGTTGCTTTGCTATGGAGGGAATTAGGTTTTGATTCAGCACAAAGCCTGACTTCATAGCTCCTGCTCACAGGAGATGTGGTGAACGTTGGTTCAAGCACATGCTCCTTTTCTTATGTATCTGTTTGCAGCAAAACAACTGCAATGGGAATTATTCAGACCTGGAAAAGCAAAGGCATGTTAGAATTCTTGTTTCAGATACTAGGTAGTGATAGCACAGGGATTTCATTTCAGGCAGTATGTGTTTGGTGTTTTAAGCTCAGAGTAGATCTTTTCCTGGGTGGAATTCGCAGGTGTCTTGGTTTCAAGCTAATGAGGAGGGGAGATATTTTTTTCATATATAACAATGCTTTTCAATATGGGAAAATAGTTTCCCATTCAACATAATGTTCGGCTTCTGGTAGGACTGTGTGTGTTTGGGATTCCGTTACAAAAGCTTGCATTACATTATGACCTTCAGGTTCTGGGATGCATAAAATTTTTATTTTATGACTTAAATAAATTGTTGTGGCATTTGGTGCATCCATTTCTACATGAAAAACATGTTTTGTGAAGCACAATCACTGTGGAAGTTGACTCTTTAAGACTGTGTACTAAGTGTTCAAAGAAAAATATTTTTGGGAAATAGTAGGTTGCTTTACTAAATCTCATTTAAACACATTTAGGTTCTCTTTGCACTTTGATAAAATACCATAAACTATTATATTTTGAAGTTATGATCTTGCCCTCTCTACAAAGTCAATTAAACCTGTCGAATGGTATCCTCAATAACGTGAGCATAAAAAAAAGAATAAGCAGCAATACCTGTCTAGCAGTAACTCATCTTGCAGTCAATGGACATGTTTATAGTTTTATTCAGCAGCAGACCTGCTTTAATAAAAACCCATATTTCAGATACCAATAAAACTGGGTATTTGGTGGAATTTGAAAGAAGAATAACGGAACTGAAAATTTGTCAAGCAGTAGCTAGTAAATCTTGCTACATACATAAAAGTCTTAATCTTGTGTCTGACATTTACATCCTTTTCTTATTCAGAACTAGATTTATCTTATTTGCAGCCAAATATAGAAGTTCACTAACATTAACTTGGTAACCTCAGCTACCTTGATTCTTCTTCCATCTGCTTTCAAATAAGGAACGGCGTCTAAAGATATTTTTCTCACAGCATGCAGAGAATCTGATCATGTCTTTTAAGCATACCTTCCATCATCAACATCCAAAATGCTTTGTTGGTAGTGGGTTATCATTCATATAAAAAAGTTCATTAATAGAATTTAATGGATAGCAGTTTAATGGAGATTGTTCTGTTGTATCTGATTGTACAGAAACCTTTTCAATAGCAGGGAAAACCAGGCAGATGCTTTTGGACTGTGAGAACACTTTAGAAACTGAAGTGTTACCCAATAATTTGCCTCTAAAAACTACATCCAAGGCAACTTCTGGAATCATTTAGGACAAGCAGAATGAAGTTGTGTACTTAGGAATTGTCAAGAATATAGTTAATAACAGTGTAGAGTTCTTTATTCGGTTCTTTCCCTTTCTTACTTCCTTTGCACTTCATTTTAAGCAAGCCTGTTTTTAAGTCCCTTGCTTTTGAAGACTGAGTTGAAATATTGTCTCAGCCTGATAGTTTTGTGTTTTATTTCAACAAGTCTCATGAGAAAAACAATGTCTGGATACCATGAGAAAATATCAACAGACCTCAAGTTTTCTTTTCTGTTGCTGTTGTTACTCCTCGTATATAAATTGCACTGCTGAGCTTTAAACTAAGAACGGAGCTTAGTGAACAGGGGGATGCAAATATGGGTGTCTTTTAAAGTACCTTGTGGTGTGACTGAGTTAAATCTATGAAATCATAAACCTGTAAACTTTTCATAAAGACTGCTGGAGGAAATGCAAGCATGTGCAATAATCAATGCATTTTACAAGGAATTTGTGATCATACAGACTGTCCATATAACCATATAGCCCTGACTCATCTTGCAATCAGTGGACAGGTTTATAGTTTTATTCAGCAGCAGACCTGCTTTAATCGAAAAGATTAATAGGATCTGAAAAAAAACCAAAAACCCTGAAACTTTTCCTCTGCAACTACTACTGGTAAATCATAAGAAAATGATAAATTATTTTCATTTTTAGAAAGATAATAAGCTTTTAAAATATCTGAATCGTTGTGTCAGGCCCAGAGCTTTCAGCAAGGCCCATTGCCTGCTGATGATGCAGAGTATGGGAACATTGCTGCTAATGCTGGAATTCTGCCTACAAAAAGATGCCAAATTTAAAGTAATCTTTGAAGTCCAGTGATGAAACCAATATTTCTTTGGATAAAATTAGCATTTAAAAGAGAATAGTAATATATAGACTCTGAAACAAGTACGTTCTGGCAAATGAGTTACTTTTGTCTTGGATGCATGTATTTCAACAGTTACCATTATTATTTTAGATGAAGCAAATGAGTAAGACAAATGTCAGAGAAACTCCTTAATTACGATATATTGACATATATATAAAAAAAATGAAAAATACAGGCTCATCTAAATGAAGATCAGGTAAATGAAAGGAAATGTCAACAGCAGCCTGTAATTTGCTAGTTTGAAATCCAAGTACAGAGGCTACTTTCATGCACTTTAATAACACACGTCAGAAATCAGGCCACACTTCCAGCACAGCCCAGTGAATGAAAATAATTCATACTGAGGATACAACACCCTTCTCTCTTTTCCCCTCTGTATTTTGTGAGATTAACAGTTCAAATGGAAAAATGCTTTTGGTGGATTAAGGACCCCTGGAGATAGTACAGGAATCCAGAATTTGTGCTACAAGCTTTTTATCCCTTTTATCCCTTATGTGTTTTTCTTTAGATGTAATAAACCATGCAATAATGTTTTAACCCATAAAACATCAAAACCCTTTGAGTTCCACTGTGTGCAGTTAACTGGAGTTGACTTAACTTGGTAACATATCTGTCCTTTTATAATGGTTGTGTTATCTTCCTCATCCACAGTTAAAGGTAGATTTCTTTTGTACCTCTAAGATTATTTGAAACAGGTTATGTCTGTTTCATGTCATTTTATATCGAGTGTTCCTTTACCCTTATTACCAAATTACAAATTAAAATAATATAAGGACAAACTTTTAATACCCTTTAACATTTAGGTTAACCTTTCTTTATTCTATTGTTAAAAATAATGAAAAATAATATAGTAATTATACAAATAAAATATCAGTGAAACAGAATAGCATTCAGTGTATTTAAATATTTCATTACACTATCTGTGTATTGTGGCTTGAATAATATTATGAAACCAGAACTCCATTTACTAAACCTTAAAAATTTATTGGCCAATATAATTTTCAATTGGTGAGAAGGATCAAATAAGTCAACTTGAAAAAACCCTAGACTTAAATATCTTGTTTTAGCTATGACACTGGGTATAAAACATTAACTGTGAATTTCTCCTGGGGTTATGAATTACCTAGGATTGTTTCTCCACATTTATTCACCGTCTGACTACTTCTTTTTTGTTTCTTCAGGAAGTCAGGAACCTCTTCTAATTTGCATTTCCCAAATTGTTTCCCATTTTGATAACCTGTTCACTGTATTGCTTATGCACATCCTAAAGCAAATGCCTGTCCTCTTCCTGATTTTTTTTGCCCTTGCTTCCAAGTCTTAGGAATTTGTTTCACTTGCATGAATAGTATTAAAGGAAAGGTTAAGATGAAATGTTTGTGCGATCACTGAAAATGAATTTCAAGTTACACATCCAGCTCTAAAATCTATAATTGTGTTGAGTAATTGTAAGTGGTGTTTAGTTCAAATAGCACAGTGTAATTTGCAACTAGTAGAAATGGTTAAGAAGTTTTCACTAAGGAGTGGATGACAAACACATTATTGCCAACATGAATACATCTTCTATTCCATGGACTGATATCTCTGCTTAAGCTATGAGGCTGTGTTTGCAGATATTTGCTGTATACACAGTCACAGAGTAGCAGGCTATAAAATCTGAATTCTGCCTTAAACCATTTTCAGTGTTGTTACCAGTATCTTCTAAAGAGAGGAAAATATTGCCATCTGTTGTCAGTAAGGAGATTCGAGTTTCTGTAGGGCCTGCCAAAGCCCCGCTTGGTGGTAGCAAGTTGGGCATTGGGAAGGAATTTACATTCCTGGAGAGAGGTCTGCCATGTGTCTTGTTGGAAAACTTCTGTCTTCAAGGTGTTCAAAACACCTTTTTATTATCTTTTCACAAATTTTCCTAACAGAATGTATTGTTCATTGAACTCATGGTAAGAAATCAATTGTTTCCTCTGGCAAAGAAAATCAGCAGGAGGAAGGGAAGAGATATGCTTTACACAAAGAAGTACCAGAAAGAACAAACCAATTTGGTTTTCATATAGCCCTGTTGTATTTGATACCAGTAGGAAACTTAGAATATATTTAAGTAAGTGTATTTATAAAAGTTACTTAGAAAACTAAATAAATTCAATTCTGTTTGAACTGGTTTTAGGATATACTGCTTTACTCTAATAATGCAGTGGGAAAAGTGTGATTAATTCTTGTTAGTTTAAAATATACTAGGAGATTATAGTTCTATTTTGCTTACAGAATTAAATAACTGAGATATTTGTATTGTAAAGGGAAATATTTATTTTAAACCTTGAGGTGGTGCACCATGAGAGGAAAATACTTCAACGAAAATATTGATCAGCTCTGATGTGATACATGTCAGTCCATTATGCATATGAAAGTTTAAGTTCAAACTGTCATGGTTTGCACCAGCCAGTCTTAGCCCGCAAAGGTCTGCAGTGTAGGCAAGCTGGTGATTGCCTCGGTGAAACACAGATTTGAATTTCATAAGAACAATTTAAATACAATTGTTAATGATTACATCTAGTATTCCAGGTTACTGATAAAATTATCAATATCAAAATCCTTTTTCAGTGTAAATTTCACTAAGCTGAATCTCTCTTTATCTGAATAGGCACTCAAGCACCTCTGCTCTAGTAAAATCTGTTTTCCAAGGGTATGAAAATGGCTATATATGGAAATATATGATCAAGTGAGAGAACACCTAACTTAGTTGTTGGTGTGTGTTGAAAACTAGGCATATGTTTTTTAATCACTGAATGCCCTGAATGTGCACCTACTTTCCTCTGTACACAAGGAATTGCATAGTGCCCTCCAGCTTCAGTGCCTTGTTTCCCTACCCAGTACTTTCTGGGAACCAGGACACTATAATTCAACGAATCACAGAACATGATGAGTTGGAGGGGACCCACAAGGAGCATCAAGTCCAACCCTTATCCCTGCACAGGACCATCCCCAAGTGCCTGAGAGTATTTCTTAAATTCTTCTTTAGCTCTGTCAGCCTTGGTGCTGTGACCCCTCCTCTGGGGAGCCTGTTCTAGCACCCAACCACCCCCTGGGTGAAGAACCTCTTTCACCACTTATCCACCCTAAACCTCCCCTGACACAACTCCAGGCCATTCCCTCAGGTCCTGTCACTGGTCACCACAGAGAAGAGATCAGTGCCTGTCCCTGCTCTTCCCCTCTCGAGGAAGTTGTAACTGCAATGAGGTCTCCCCTCAGTCTCCTCCAGCTGAACAGACCAAGTGCCCTCAGCTGCTCCTCATACGGCTTCCTCTCAAGGCCTTTCCCCATCTTCATTGCCCCCATTTGGACACTCTCTAATGGCTTAATGTCTTTCATATATAGCGGTGACCAAAACCGGCACAATATTCAAGGTGAGGCCTCCCCAGTGCAGAGCAGAGCGGGTACTGTGCAATTCTACTGGGATGGGAGGTGTTGAGAATTAGGATATTTCTGAAAACTCATGGCTACCTCACTGTTTGCTTAGGGCACTTCCTGAACTTGGTACTTACTCACTGCTCAGTGACAGACATTTCTGCTCTCTGCACATTTTAAAAAACAACGGGAATCATCTGTACAAGAGGAGCGGAGTAGAAAGCCAGACACTGAGAGTGGTGGTGTCAGTTTTGCTACAGTGTTGATCCTGCTCAGTTTCATGCTTGTCAGGGAAGTGCAAAATCTCCGAGAAACAGCTCAGAGATTAACTCCCCTGTGGATGGCAAGTCCCTGGTAAATGTGCAGAGTCACACTGCAGTGGTGTTGCTGTCCCATTTTTGCCTTTGGGATAGTTCAGTTCCCTTTGCAGCTTGCAAACACTGAAAACTCTCTTTGGAGATCTTTTCCATCTCATTTTTAGAAATAGTCCTTCAGAGATCTCTTTTTATCTAGATCTGCTCTGTCCTTCAGATGAGTCTTGCAGTCAAAAAAATTCTTCCCTTCCCTGGACCTCATGTTTGTCAGATTTCCTCTGCCCATGGGTACAGACAGCAGGGTAGAAAGAACAACAGAAGGATATATGTCTCTCACATTACTTGAATTTGGAAGGTTATTGGATCTCAGTGACTTTTATGTTGTATATACTGTGGGAGGAAAAAAAAAATCTTTTTTTGGGTAGTAAAAGGCTCATTCTTGCAAATTCTATAATCTGAAGTGCAGTTTTGCATACTCGACCTGTACTGATACTATAAATCTATCAAAAAAGAACAGTAAAGGAATTGGATGACCTAGAATTAATCTCTGTTAAAGCCAGATTGGGCCAGATGGTGGTCAAACTGCCAGAGTTGTTTGGATAGTGCTGTTCTGTGTGGATGTGCAGTGTACTTGAATTATCCTTTGGACATGGGAAGTGGTGGATGAGGTTAGCAGTACAAATACATCTCTCTAAGTTTGACTGTAACAGGGTGGTAAAAAGTGACCATGTCCTATGGGAAGTACACATTAATTGTTTTCACTTGGAATTTAGTTAGTGTCAGATTATCCTTGCCTTGTAGATATCATTTTGATTAGATAGAATATTGATTTTGTGTAGAGTATTTCCTGGCTCCTAACGAAGTTATGCTCCAAGAACTATTTAAAGTTTTGGGGAAAGTAGCATTCCGTTTTCCCATAGTAATTGCAGAACCTCATTCAAATGCTTAGATATAGCCTTCATATCACACATTTCCTGAGTATCATCACAATATCTGTAACTGTGTGTGAAGTAGAAAGGAATTGTCACGGCCTTTCATTTTCCTTCATATACATTGAAAATGATATAGATGAGCCATAGAAGAACACAATTTTATTTGCTTTACAAATGAACAAACATAAACTTCTGCAGGATTAATTGTGCTGTACTTCATTCTTCTCCAAAATGATCATATGACTTAATAACGAAGCAGACACAATAACGTGGCAGAGAATGCACCCTGCAGCCTTATCAGAAATCCTAGTTTTATAACCTCAAATTGTATTCACTTACAGCAGTTTTTGAAAAATAATTTTGCACTCCTTTTTTTCTCATTATTGTATTATAATGAGTATATTTCTGTTTTCAGAATGAGTCAGATTGTTTTTTTTATACTCTTTGAATTTTATCTTGCCTAATCAACAGACTTTACAAAAATCCCTGACAGACAAAAATAAACTTTTGGTCTGAATTAGAACAGGTGGTATCCTCATATCAGACCTTATTAGATAAAATACTACATTTTTTGTATTCATGCACTGACAAAAGTAGAGGTTGAGGTTGCAGACAGATGGGGGTATCTTTTAGCAATTCCACAAAAATTCAGTGGGTCAGAGCTCCTCTAGTTCTTTCCTATTTCAGTTTTAGACTTTCTGAAAATTTTCTGTGAAGTAAACAATGGTTGAGAGAGACACATGGGAAAAAGAGAAAATAATTCACTTCTTTTGAGGATCAGAAATTCTGAAAGTTACTCCTGGGTAAGAGGCTTAGGGGGGAACCTCGTTGCTCTCTACAAGTACCTGAAAGGAAGATGTAGCGAGCTTTCTGTAATGAATATGTAATTTAATGTCCTTCCTGATGCTTGTTTTCATGGGGGATAAGGTGTGCAACCCCAGCTCCGCTTACTTAGTCTTGCCTACAGCCTTTCAATCTCTTAGTGAGTTCTATGCAGTGACAAAAAGGGGCAGATACCAGGTGGATAATAGCATCTAGATTATGGATACCAGATGTGCACTACCTGTATTCTGCCATTGAATAAAGTTGCTGTTGGAGATGTAAATAGATAAAAGAATTCTGAGTGTTTTTAAAAGCAAACAGCTTACAAAACCAGCCAGCAGCTTGGAAATCTTCCACAAAAGATCCTGAATACTAAACCAGAATGATGTAATGGTCTCTATCGCTTACAAGAGCTCTCACAATGGAAAAAACTAGAAAAATCAATACCCTTGTTTAGTATAATCAAAGCTTGAAATATTTCATTTCAGTGAACAGTGTTAGATTTTTATTTAAAGAAAGCAAGTGATTTTTTCATGCCAGGACAAAATAAGTCTTTTTCATTCTTTTGTTTTTGTTTCATGAAAAAGATTTGAACCCCTGAACTGGATAGTTTAACACAGGTGTGAGTGGTAGAATGGAGGCACAAATCTGGGTTAATGCTGTATATGAATCCAGAATAGGCTTCACAGATTCCAAGTGGCTGAAGAAATGGTAGATTCACAGATTAATAATAATAATAGTAATTATAATAATACACTGAATACCATCATGACTCTTAGTAAGGCTGTGAATGGAAGGTGTACCTTACAAATGCTGCAGTACCTGACAGTGCGTTTCCACAGCTGAATGTGGATCAGCAAGAAGGGGATGTTGCAAGAGGAAAGGCGCATGAAAAAGCAGATATCAAGATTTGGTTTGGCCTTTATTTAACTTTATCCATTATGGTTCCATTCCTTCTTCTATTTTCATTCTTAATTATTAAGAAGAGGCTTTGAATTATAAACTCTTAAGCAAAGTACTTGTTAACCTGGTGAGATCTCTGCCGTGGACTAGACACATTCATTTTGTACATATCAATTTTGTCCACTCATAATTGAACTCGATAAAGTGTGTGCAGTTGCAGCCTTGTGAGGTCAGAAGCATTGTCATTTTGTTGTTCAAGGAGAAAGAAAGGAAGAAATAAAAGACCTGCAGCCCTCTGCAGTGTGAAATTTTCCATTAAAAAAAAAAAAGAATCTTTTTACTATCTTTCTTCCTGTCACCCAGCTAAGGTCCCGCATGTTCACAGTAATGTGCATATTTTTCTTAGACAGTGAGAAATGATGAGTCCCTGCAAAGTTCCTTCTTGAGAGAGGGAGCCCAGCAATGCTGCTGACAGTCTGCTTGCCAGGGCAGGAGCTGATCTGAGATATGGCTGTGCTCTAATTACTGAAGTGCCATGCTCTGCTGGAGCATTTGCTGAATTCCTTCTTTTCAGCCCCTTCTCTCACCTACACAAGGATGTGTAATTTGAAGGAGGTTCAGCTAACAGTCTCAGTCTGTAACATGAAATGTTCAATGTAAAATAGGGAAACTCGGTTGAAGAGGTTTTAGCAATAGTCTAAGTTCCTCACTGAAACACAATGTGTAACAGGTTCACCTTGACCTTAGTGAAGGTAAAGCTGTCTGTATTTTATGCATTTCTGCTCTAACTCAGGAATGTTGAGAATTAGAACTGGGGCAGTCACTGTAGCCATTCTGCTCCATTGTAACTCTGCTCTGTGCCACTGAGCAGGACCCAGCTTTGTCTGCCTATGTGTCGGCTTTTGTCCTGCTCAGAGAGCCGAGTTGTGCATGGATATAATAACGATTTTATGTTAGCCATTGACCTTGGCTCGTCAGTGAGTGTCCACATATTTGGGTCACTCTGTCCTCAGGGCTGCAGTCTACAGTTCTGACATTTACTGCGTGGACAAGTAATTAGAAAGTCTGGAAGAATATCTGGGTAGGGAGGAAATATGACACTGGAATATGACAGGACTAAAAAAATGTCACCTTTCATCTATGATGAAAACAAATATGCCAGAGCCACCGTCAGAAATCTTGGAAGGTTCTGAAGGCTGTGGCATATGTGTTCAGGAGGATGTTATAAAGAAATCCAGGGACTGGGGTCAGTAAACTTGGAGAACTGAAATGGTGTAAGAGGAAAATAACAGCTGAATATGTTCAAAAAGGACAATAAACTGTAGCCAATAAATCTCAAACGTTCCTGACAATTTGTATTCTCTCACAAGACACCTTATTGTGAAGCAGTTTTGAAGGTCAAATCTATAGTGATAATGTATCTCATCCAAGAGGCAAACCACTATGATACTTGTTTGTTTATTGGGGGGGGGGGAAACTTGTACATATAAATTGAAAATTCTCAATTTATTCAGAAGCTATTGGTCTACTCAGGTGACATCTTGCAAATCCAGCATGGTAGATTAAAATATTGGGCATACATCCCAAACAATATAAAAGTAGGAGATGGATTTTTCTGTGCAATAGCAATATTGATGTAGGGTTAGGGGAACAGGAGTACAGTGAGAATTTATAAAGCATAGTTATAGATGGAAAGAGCATTTCATAAACACTTTCTTATAAAAAAGACCTGTTCATTTTAGCATTGAGGATGCTTCCTTCTCTCAGGGAATAAGGAAGACATGTCTTTTGTTATGTTAGTAGTAAAAGTTAATATTCCAGCAATATTAGAGCAAAATACAGGGCTGTAGTGAAGGCTCTTTGATAACTATATATTAAAAAAGATATTTTAATTAACTCAGGATTATGAAGATGCATGAGTGCCACCAGGTGGATGGGCCAGCCAAACCTCCTCACAAGAAGGCTGGTACTGGCTGGTAGAGTTTGTGTATTGCACGGGGAGACAGGAATGATTGGGAAGTACAAAGCAGAGTCAGAAAAAAGCTGCAATGCACTAACTGACTTAGTTCAAGAGAAAAACCCTCCTCTGCAGTGCTCATAGTCTAAACAGATAAGACAGACTTTCCATCTGGGAGAAGGAGCAGTTAGGGAGCTGCAGCAGAGGGAGCTGTGATGAGGAGATGAGCGTGCTTGGGACACGGTCACACACTGAAATTTGTGAGCTCTCACCATTGCTCTCTTTCTTTTTTTGTACTATATGGCAGAGTGAAAACACTGTTCACATGTCCCAGCTAAAGAAGTGAGATAAAGAAATAATTTGGGAAATTACTTGGTATCAGTGTTTGAGGGTGTGGACAAGTTACAGGAATGGACGCTGATTTGGAAGGTTCCTCACAAAAGAAGACTAAGTCTTTGTTTTAAAATTGAAGGCACTATATGCACGATGCTGTCCCAGAGCTTTGATCATATGGCCATTTTTCCTGTTTTTCTTTTGTAAAAAATTGAAATATTTTCTCTTAAACTCAGGAAAATACAACTTCTTGAAAATGCAAATCCTTCTGATATAAATTAAATTGTATGTTTACTTCATATTACTTAGAATTCACTACTGTTTGAAGTAAAACCATGCCTGTCATTTTATAGAAGTTTTTCTATAGTTTTTAAATAATCCAGGTCATGATACTTCAGTGATCACATTTTTTCATAGCAAAGTCCAAAATTATTTTCAATAGGCTATTCATTAGGATGTTACTGGAGCAGGGAAAGATAGGCTTTCAAAGTAAAACTTTAACTTGAGCAACTATAAAAATGTTAGGCTTTTAAATAAATGCCCTTATTTGCCTGCAGGACAATATTTTGACTTGCAATGTATGGAATTTTGATGATTCTTTAGGTGAGAAATGGTTAAGCAAAAAGCGAATACCAAAAATCGCATGAGGTTTTTTTGTTTTAGGGCAGTTTCTCTGTAATCCAAGATAGTACTCTCTC
>VXAY01001101.1:310504-336787 GCA_013399855.1 Oxyruncus cristatus
TCAGCCAAAATAGAAAATCCATCCCACGGTCTGTGTATGGAATATTAAATGCTGTGTGAGAATGTGTCTCACATACTTGAGAAGAAAGATCGCTGTGGGTAGATAATTCTCTGTCCCTTCTGAAATTTCACAGAGCGATTTAGCAGGCCCAGCTATGAGGAAATGTCTTTTGGCATATACTGAAATAAACAGGAGTAGGAACTAAATATTAAATACATTTCATGAATTTTTTTTTTTTGTGCATGTAATTTGTTTCCAGTTCTTAAACAGTTAGGTTTGAACTAAGCGTCTTTTTAATTTATTGCTCATTGGGCTATATATTCTCTGTAAATTTTGCCAAGTTTTTTAATCCCTTAGGGGCCAGGAAGATTAATTAATTAACACTAGTTAACCAGGTTGAGATAGCAGCATCAAAGAGGCTCTAAAACTGAATTTATACATGTTACTGTAAAATTACATTGGCTATAAGGTGAAACTTTCATTGGACAGTATATTGACCCTTGAACTTTTCCTTTTAGCTGTCACTAAGGAGTTGTTTTCAATAGGTCATTTTACACCAATGTGTGTGACTTCTGAGGAGAGCATAAAAACACAACTTTGCAATTCAAATGAAGAGCAACCTATTTATAATTTCATTATTATTTCATTACTCTATGACTTCTGCTATTTGTAAATGTCAAATACAAACAAAGAGTGCTTCAATTTTACCTTCCCTGTCACAGAATAAAAGCTTTATTTCCACTAGTTTTAAGGAAATACTTCATGTCTCAGAGTAAAATCTATTAGACTTAGCTCAATAGAGAATCATTTTGATGTGAATGGGGTTGGGGAAGGATGGCATTTTTCTTTTAAAGCTGATTTCATACACACAGGACATAGAAGCACACAATATTTTCAAATTAGCTTAATCAGTCACTTCAGACATCCAAAGGTCTTATTCTTGCTTTATTTTCTCCTCCTCTCTTCTGAAAGAAGGCAATTCATACAACATAGACTGTACAAAGCTCTAGAGAAGGAAAACAGATATCTGTATCTCAATGTATTATATACATTTCACCATTTTTTTTTCTTTAAATGAAGGAGTTCTTCCCATACAGCCATCACCAATGGCAGGAAAAATGTTATGATAATGGAGAGAGTGCTTATTATACCGACAACTCTGTCACTAAAGTACCTTTTCCTAAATTTGTGTGCATTTCAGCCAAACATAAAACAAAATTAAGGTACATAGAGTGTGCTGTTTTGAGGCAGTGCTTGAATCCTATTCTGCATTTAGAGGTCAGCAATCTCTCTCTGATTTTAGCAGCCTATGGAGGACAGCCTCTCTGGTGATCTCACATTTCTCCTCGTGGTATTGTTAAGTAACTTGCTGGCTCAATTTAGGTTCATGAAGGTTTACCAAAACACAGATGATTTCAGGGTAAATAATAAAATATTATACATGTTCTGTTCATTGTAATAGATGCATCCTTTCTTTGCAATATTAATACTCAGTTTTGTTCTGCCCTACTTCCTTATACAAAAAGACTGTCTTAAAATTACATAATAGTTTAAAACAAATGCATTGTTTACTTGTATATTTATGAGTACTTTTCCTTTTTCAGTTTTTGCTGTAACCAGCATCCTTCTATCAGTTCCTTTTTTTCCCCACTATGAAATCTGCCTCGGATTACCTTTCAGTCTTGTAGTGCCAAGAAAAGAAGGAACTCTTTGCTCCCATCTATTAGGGGATACATTTGCATATAGGTCTTCCATCTCCATGAGCTCACTGGTTCTTATTATTTCTGACTAAACTTGATGAAAAGTATTCCTTGAAGAGCTTGTCAAACTGCAGAGAAATGTTTTCCATTTGTGAGTGCTAACTGGATAAAACTGAACTATTTTCAAGGATCATGTTTATTTTGCTTTTTTTTCATGAAACACTGCTGAAACGGATGAGTGTTTTGTCATTGCTGGTTAAACCATTTCATTTTGTAACTGGAGAAAAGCAAAGAATTGATTTTTAACTTGTCCAGATAAAACATATTGACAAAGTCATTAGCATATTCACTGGAAAAAGAAAAGTTTCTTGGAATTATTTTTTATTCCTCCCCTTGGGGGAGGAAAAGAAATAAAAATAAGGAAATTTAGCGTTAAATGGAAAAAGTAAATTGCTACCAATGTGTTAGGTGCATTTATCCCACCAGGTATTTCAGCATTTCATTGCAAGGTGAGTAGAACCCACTTTACTGAACTATCCTAAATTTTTAGAAGTAGCTTGTTTCTGGTCAGGTAATCAGGGCAGCTCATAACCTCGAGCTTTCCCACGTAGACTCCTAAATATTTTGCAAGCCTAAATTTATAGTAGTGAGGACTTACCTGTGAAAGACTAAAATATTTGATATTTTTATCTAAGCGTCACAAGTTGTTGGGGAAATATTTCACAGCTGATAATGAGATATTTAAGAAGGCTTACCTGGACATAAGACAATTATCTTCGAGGAAAATATGTCTGAGACCTGATTGAATAGTTTGGGATTTTTTTTCTTAGGCTAATGCTGTTGTCGAAAAGATAAAAATTTAGAGAAAATTAGCTTTTGGAAGAGTTAGAAATTAATTGGTTAATTCTTTTTTCCCAGTATATGGTGCTCATTTCCATATAATTTAAAATAGATTTTGTACTTTCTATTTTCTATATAATTCAATGTGTTACAGGGCTGGCATGGTATTTGTGTAAAGTCAGTCACAGGCTGTTTAGTATTCATCAGCATTTCCCAGTCTGCCACCTCAGCTCCTTACTGAAAATGAAAGCTAGAATTGTCCTGGATAATCAATTATATTTTCAAGATTTATTTTTGAATGGGAGTTATACTGCACAGGGAGTTAGAGATAGAGGAGGCTGTAATATAATCTAACTTCAGTCATCTTAAATAGGAGTGAACAAAGTTGTCAGTGTTTAATTACCTTGAAGGCAGCAGTCTTCTGAAATAACAGTAATAGTTCTTTTCCTGGTACTAGAGCAATGACACCTTTTGGATTTTACATTTTTTGCATGTTACAGTTCTGTAACTGGTGCTTACAGCTGCACAGGAGCAGTAAATCATCATCTACCTTAAAAGTGGTTTATCATTTTGGGCAGCCAGGAACATTCAGTGTGAACTAAATTAAGACCAGCTCAGACATTTGTATTGGGCTGGACTGGGGGAGGAGTTCGTGCATCTCTACAAGGCTGTTAGTCAGCGACTTTCCTATCTTTCTCTGAGTGCTAAATGTGAATTTCTAGTAAACTTTTAATGTACTCACATTTGGGTTTTTTTGCCAACATCAATTAGTGATGTAAGTTGTATATGACGTATATGGACTTCCTACAGTAAGAAGTTAATGTTCTAAAACATTATGTACCATATCTCAGCATGGCTGGACCTCTTTGGAATCACAGTACCCAGAGGGGCAGAGAGTACCACAAGTGTTGGGACAGGATCTTTCCCTTGCAGAGACTGAGGAGGGTTCTCATATCTCTGTACAGACTGTGCCTGGGTAGGTAAGGAAGGAAGCAAAAAAAAAAGGACTATTCAGAAATAGCAATTTCAGATATAGCATACATCATTAAAGAACAGAAAAACTTCTACTTGTTTGTACAAAAGTTGTTTTTTGCCCTGGATAAGCAAAAGGTAATTTCTAAACTGAAATTTACAAATTAATCGAATTCTGCATGGTTTGTTAGAACCAGATTGGAAACATCTGCTCTTGACCGTGTTACTCATAGCTTTCGGTTGAGGAAGACCATGTCTGAAGGTGCTTAAGTTAGCATTCTTAGACATATAAAAAATCCTTTTATCTAAAAGCTCAAAAATTATTTACTCACTGGGCCTAATTCTGAGTTTATTTGAACATTTGTCAGTCATAACTAACTTAAGAAATTTCAGTATTTCAGAGTTCCCTTTATATTTATGGTTTGACTTTGGGCAGAAGTAGTGCCATCCAGATCAATAAAAATATTAGATTAACTGTGGTTGTTTGTTCCAGCCCTTGGACATCAAACAGAACATTTAAAGGATATGTGTTCTGGAACAGAAGCGCAAGAGCCTGGAATTCTGGAACACTTAATTTCTTCATGTTTTGAGGGCAGAATCCCGTGGTTTTGTGCCATTATAGTCTGACCTCAGTGTAATGTGCCTCTTCACAGTAATAGTGTGAGGGGCCTTGGTCTAAATAAGAGTTAGATCATGTCTTTGAATCCACTTTGTTCTAATCATTGTTGTCCGTTTTCCTACCTACAAATATATAGGTGGTGAGGAGGAAAAGGAAGTTATGTGGTTATTTTAGTGATAAAATGCTTTCATTGAATATCCATGATATTAGAAATGTAACTTCCTAAATGAAGGGAACTATGTTAAAGATTCTATGTGTGGTTATATTTTTCTGCCTCAATCAAAGATACACTCTTTATACAAAACTCATTTAAATCAATTTATAGCTCTCTAAACTTTGGTTGGCACTGCATCAGGTCCTGGAAGCACATGTAGAGCGTAGAGTTAGAAGCTATTCTAGTGGAAATAAAGGATAATTAGTCAAACCACTTACAATATAGTGAATTATGCTCACAACAATAATTGATTTTCCAAAACTTAGTAAGCTTCTAGTTTGTATTACTACAAGCCTTTAGTTAGAAAAATGTGGTGTTGTGTTGGTTTGTCTTTTTTCCTGAGAATATCCCATTCTGCATTGCATCCATCTTTATTTCTCTCCACAACTAGTGAACTAAATTTTAGCGACTTGAATCACATATATTTGCTAGCTATTGATGGATCATAGTTTTGATGTTTTAATAGAAAACTATTTCATGACAGATAATAATTCTGATAAGTTTTTGTTTGCTTGTTTTTTAAAGAAAATAAGTCTTAGATAATATTATCTGTGCCACTTGCTGTCAGCTGTTATTTCTTATCAAATCAGGCAGGCATAGGAAGCAAACTGATTCAATTTGGCATGTTGCTCCCTCCCACCCCTGAAAAAGCATAGCTGCCTAAATACCTCTATTGCATTTATCCTTTTCAATGTATACATCATTTCATGAAAAAGCTTTGCCTGAAGGGCTTTGACTCTGCATTTTGGATGCAAAATACAAAGCAAACAACAAAAGCTGCATTTGATGTGCTATTAAATCTTTCCATTGAGGACTGAATTTAATTCTGGTTGCTTCTAAGGTGGTGCTGGACATTATTTAAAATCAGCTTGTGATTTTATAAGGGTATCAACATCTAGAGTTTAGAAGTAACACCCAAATTACCTCAAATAAGTATGTAGCTTTTCTCTACCAGAGCATCTTTGTGCAGACTTGCACTCGTATTGCAAAGGAATACTCCCATTGTCTTGCTTGCCTGAGTACGTTCTGCACAGTGACCTTGTAGGTACAAGGCTTAGGGAACAAAGCAAAGAGAGAATGAGTGAGCATCTGTAACACAATGACTCTGATTTACTGAGACACTTAAGCATTTGTTTAATTGTCATCCTAGCTAAATTTTAGAGAAGAGATATGAGGCACTAGTGGGCATTTAATAAAATAGAAAGCTTAAATTTCTTTTTCCCGAAATGCTGTTGACATCAGTCACCAAAGATGGCTTGCTCAGTAACTGGTGTACCACATAAAAGAATAAATAATAATTAGTAGGCTGTCATGTAGAGAAATAGGAAAAATAGGTGTTTCATGGCATAGTGAATGTCTAAATTCTCTTTTCAGGTTAACTATTTAAAGGAATGGTGTAGTAATGTCCTTTACTTAACACAAAAGCAGTGGAGGTGTGGCTGCTATGATAACAGGATTAAAGAAAGAGAAAATTAAATATATCTAGAGAAGAGAACAGCATGCAGAGCATCCTATTTGGTGAAGATAATTAATTCTTTCAGAGAACCTTGAGTAATTCCTTAACTATAAAGCTATTTAGTGAAGAGAGATGAAGGACCAAAGTAAGAGATAACACAACTTTTTGTCCTGTAACATTATTAAAGCTGGAGGTAGCTGTGTTATTAATATATTTTTGAAACATAATTAGCATAACTAATTGGCTTCAGGTGGCTTTGATATGTTAATGACAGCTCTGAAGAAGACCCTGTAGAAATCAAGTAGTGGAACTGGATGTGCTTAGAGCCCTAATACTGAATTTGGTGGAGAAAAAGCATGCAAAGTGATTTCACTCTTGAGCTGATTAGAATATGCTTATAACGAGAACTCATCTGTGAGCAAGGCAATACAGCACTGTCTAGTCAAGGCATAATGTCTGTGTCTAGGCACCTTATGGGCTCATCTGCCCCTTTTGGGTGTGAATGAATTACAATGTTAGTATAGAATTGGAAGCAAAGCGTACTACTGACTTCCTCCCAAGCTCTAGATATCATCACAGTGTCCAGAGCGTATATTCAACAATAGTTCTGTTCCCAGTTACGTTTAGCAGAAATATTCTGTACACCTGCTGAAGTTAGTCCCCACATCTTATTTTCAAAATTGTTCAAGCTTATAATTACTTCTATAAAAATATATATTGCATTACTTTCTTCTTTCTGTCTCTCTGAGAGGGAAGGAAAGGCACATTGTTAGATACTGTTATGATTCTGCTCAGAAAAGAAGTATCTCACAATCTTTTTTACTTTATGTTAAAGTTCCCTGTTTAGTAGAAAAGGTTTTACCTTCAGTGAGGCAAGAGTAGAATGGAGATATGTGTTGCAGAAATGTAGATTTATTGTTGAAAGAAAAAAAGGTAAAAATCCCTTCAATCCAGTGTCACATGAAGTCTACTTTGGTGTTATGGGTCTTGGAATAATTTTATTGGAGACATGAACTCGTAATCGTGTGGGCTACTGTTTTCAAAAAGTGTATTTCACAACATCTGTATCATCCTTAAATGTTAATTCCTTAAAGGTAAGTTCTGAAGTAAAGTTCATTAACTCTTTCAGAAGTTAGAGAATTCTAAAGACAGTTGATGTCCACCTGCCAAATCAATTTCAGGTTTCATGGACTTTTTCCCAAACATATTTCAGTTTTTCCAACAAAAAAATTATAACTTCATTTAAATAATTCCTTTTTTTCAGATATACATCAAAAAGTTTCACTTCATACCACTTCTAGACATCTCCTTTCTTTTCATTTTTATTTAAATATTGTTTCTGCATATGATGTACAAAAATTCCACTAAAAATTAAATATGATGAGGAGAGTTACAGCCTCTGGAATAGCTTTTTAAAGGCACAGTCATGTGTTCTGGCTTTTTGAGTCACTGCAGCAAAAAGGACAAGACAAGATTCCCAAGCTAAACTGTTGAGGACAGGGCCTCTTACTATTTCAAAAGTTCATAGGATTATAGGAACTTCTGGCAAGGGTAATGGCTTTAAGCTGGAAGATGGTAGATTTAGATTAGGTAGAAGGAATAAATTCTTTACTGAGAGGGTGGTAAGACACTGGAAAAGGTTGCCCAGAGGAATTGTGGTGTCCCATCCCTGGAAGAGGGTTTGGATGGGGCTCTGAGCAACCTGGTCTAGTGAAGGGTGTCCTTGCCCATGGCAGGGGCTTGGAACTAGATGATCTATAAGGTCCCTTCCAACCCAAACCATTCTGTGATTCTATAATGCTGAGATTGAGCAATAAATAGTTTTTTTTCCTTTGATAGAGATCCCAGTTCACAGAAGACAATGAGATCAAAGGAGGATATCTTTAATTTACGTAACATCCGTAAGTTCTCAGAACAGATAATTCATTAAAGTTACCTTCTTTCTGACCGTTATTGTATTTATTGTTAGTTGAAGTTCTGATTGCCAGGCCCTTGAATTACCTTAGAGTACAGTGTGTTATTATGATATAATCTTTAAAGTTGTTTTTTGCATTGAAATGCAAAATTTCTGAGACACAGTTTGAAGCAAGTGCTTGTTTCATTTCCACATGGGCTGCTGTGGCAATGTAAGTTATACAAAATAGGAAGTACGTGGTGGATCTGCAAGTCTAGGAGATCCACTTGAACTCTAGAGGATCCACTGTTGCTATTGTACATATGGGACAATGGGTGAGCAAAACTGGGGACCACACTGTTCACTCTGTATTGAACAGCTATCTGAAAATATGAGAATGTGTGAAAGAGCCCCAAATGTTACTTCTGGGTCAGCACTTCAGTCATCACTACAGACCAATTTGACACCTTTCCTTGTCAGTCTCAGGATAATTTGTCTTGAGAGTCAGAGTGAGAATTTGTGTTTCAAATGGGGCTGCTCATGTCCAAGTCATAACTATGCAGATTAATTTGTCTTGAAACATGCAAAACAGTCTGTTCTGTAATCTCAAAATATCACTCATTGCTGGAGCAAGGGCTTTTTATGGAAGTCCTCCAGATATAGATGAAACGTTTAACATTATGTAAACTTCAAGTAATAGACAATTAAGTTTTATATGAACTGCAAATTGGGTAATTGCTGCCTTCACATACATTGTTTCTAAATGTCAACTGTGGTGTTCTGTGGTAAAATTTAATATTCTGTTCCTTATTTGGAACATTCAGATAACTCTTGACTTTGGAGGAGAACCTGAGAAGATAGAAAGTAGGTGAATTTTCAGCAGTTAATGAGGGAGAGAAGCCCCGAGTACTTGACTCCTCTCTGTTAGAGAAGGAGAAATGGGAGATAGTGAGGAAAACATATGTCTCAAGGCTGCCTGGGAGCAGGCTTGCTGCTGCTTATAAACTCACTTTTTGTATGCAGTCCTATTTTTAAAATAAACAACCAAGCAATAAATTTCATTCTTTCTCTTATTGGTTAGCAGTCAACTACAACAGAATGATTTCCATATAACATTGTTTATATTATATTTGTTTTTCTTGGTTATGGGATGCACAGACAGGGAAATTCTTCTCCTCTGGATAGCTCAGCTCACCAGAATTGCTTTGCCTTTGTACTTTTTGCCATCTTGTTCTAGCTTTAAGTATGTTTTTCTCTTGAGGCTGTGTTCTCCTTAGACATGTAATGTTGTGTAACCCAGATCCAGGAGGGTGAGGTTTTTCCTTATTTGTACCTCTCAGTGTGCTGCAGCTACTTTCTGTTCTTGTTTGGGAGGAAAAATGAAGAGCAGTGTTGTAGCAGTCTTTTATAGAATTGTAAAATCATTTAGGTTGGAAAAGACCCTTAAGGCCATCAAGTCAAATGTTGACTGAATACTGCCAACCCCACCACTGAACCACGTCGTCCCTAAGTGCCATATCTACATGGCTTTTAAAAGCCTCCAGGGGTGGCGACTCCACCACTTCCTTGGGCAGCCTGATCGAGTCACTGACCACCCTTTCAATGGGGTGACACAGCTTGAGGCCATTTCATCCTGACCTGTCACTTATTACCTGAGAGAAGAGGCCAATACCCACCTTGCTACAACATCCTTTCAGGTAACTGTAGTGAGTGATACGGTTCCCACCCGCGCTTCCTTTTTTCCAGTTCCTTCAGCTGCTTCTCATCAGAGCTGTGCTCCAGACATGTCACCAGCTTCATTTCCCTTCTCTGGACACCTTCCAGCACTTTAATGTCTTTCTTGAAGTAAGAGGCCAAAAACTGGACACAGTATTCAAGGTGCAGCCTCACCAGTGCCAAGTACAGCAGGACAATCCCTGCCCTGGGCCGCTGCCACATTATTTTTTATGTAAGCCAGGATGCCATTGGCCTTCTTGGCCACCTGGACCCACTGCTGGCTCAGTGTTGTTCTAGTTTAACTGGCTAGCTGAGCAGTAATTATGATACTCTACCAGAGCACACAGCAATCTAATATTTTACACTCTGCCGTTGATATTACAGTGGTATGTGTCAAATTCTTAAAATGTTGCAAGCCTCAAATGAAACCTGGATAGAAAATATACCCAATAGAAGAGTTTTCTACCAAACTAAAGAAATATCAGCTGCCAGGGAATTTGAGAGTATGTGAATCACTGCTATTTTATAGTATTGTAGTTACTATTTTTTTAATCTCAGGTAACTGATCACACAACTAGACTAACGTCCCTTAAATCAGTAACTTGATTTTCTGAAGTTCCCATCCTAGTGTGGGAAAGGTTATTCCACTTTTATTGTTTTTGAAGATGTTGTAGGCTTCCTAATTATTCATATCTAACCTCTTAGCAAGTTTTATTTCTAGAAATGAACTACATGATAAGCATAATGCCAATAACTTAGATGCATGTTTTGGCATCTTTTGTCATGTCACTGCTTTCTTTTTCTGTAAGAAGAGGGTACAGTGCAATTTTCTTCTGTCAGTTATAATTAGATAAAATATTTTCCCAGGGTGTCTTAAACTTTCCACTGCCAGCTTATCATGTTCTTCCAAGTTCCAGAAAATCTTGGTTAATATAAGCTCAGAATTGGGCAATTCCCTGCTAAATCCCTGTTGAGTTCCTTATTGCAAGCTGATAGTTGGGGCACTTTGCCACGTTAAAAAAGGACTCTTTTTTCTTTTCCCCCCTTAATATCCTGCAGTAGTTATTGGAGCAGTATTAAAAATTGAACAAATATCTCTGGACCTGTATTTTATTTTGGCACTAACCTTCGTTTGTTGTTACATTAAATCTTCCTAGCTGAAGTAGTTGTGGGTATACATATCTATCTATCTATCTTGTACTTTTATTAAAAAAAAAAAAAAAAGTAAAATTTTTCCTGTGGAAAAGCAATGTGACAGTTGGCACGGTGTGGGCACTGGGAAGTTGCACTTATCTTAAGTGCTGCTGTAACTAATTTTTTTCATGTCTCAGCCTGTATCCAGTTCTAAATGCTGGCAGAAAAGGTGCTTTTGGTGATGTAATTAATGCAATAAATTCTAATATTTACAAATGGTATTACTTGATAGATAAATACTAAACATTTTCAATACTTGCACTTCATCCTACAAATGTCTTCTGAGTAAGAGAATGTGGTAAATGACTGTGACTCTTGGTCTGCTTTTTTTGTGATGACCTGGACAGTGAATGGCTGTAAGAGTTCTGTGGTGCTTTACCATGGTTTTTGATGCTCTGGACCCACCTACAATTAAATGTTTGTGTTATGAACATACTTTCCTCTGAATAAACATTTTCAAAATGTTATATTTAAATAAAACAAACTTTTGATAGCAATTGAGATTCAAACGATTCTCCGGGGATCACAAGCTGATGTGAGAACCTGCTTGCTGTCATTGTTATAGGAGTAATTCACAGCATCTGCTGGATGTTGTAACTGATATTAGAAAACCAGGGAGTACAGGACTGGGGAGGTGCCTCATAAATGTCTGCCGAGTAGACGTGAAGAAACCCTATGAAATGATGATGAAAGAAACCTGGCACGTGTTAGCTGGGAAAGGGGTTCAGGGGCAGCTTTGGTGGACTGCAGGTTAAGCCACCTGGGTGCAGATGCTGAATACTTGCTGTAGTGTGGTGCTGTGTTTGAGCTAATAATCCCTATCACATGACTGTGGGTAAGATTTTATAGCCATGAACTCCACCTATGCTGTAAACTCGGTGGATAGTCCTGGGGTAGTCACTGAACTGTTGGCACGTCACAGTGTAGACCTTCCCAGTTACCTCTGCACTGCTCAGTGGGGAGCTGAGGTTGATATATGCTCTGCTCGTGAGTGAGTTCAGAGTTAAATTTGAGGAACTCACTCTTTCTGTAATTCCAACAAGCAATGAATGCAAAAATATTTCCTTTCAATGATGAAGAACTTCACAAGAGAGGAAAGCCAGCAGTGGATGTAAAGCACAGCTTAGTAGCTTCCACAAAGGTGTCCTCTAACACTCTTGACAAATTTAGTATATTGACATTTATTGAAGAATGTACCTTCAAAAGCAATGAGTGCCTGGCTTAATTTCTGTGCTGCCACTTTTTATTACCCATCAGAAAGGGCCTGAATTTTAGGGACAGACTTGGTAATTTCGGTACTTAGATCATGGCAAATTCCCAGCTTCTGATAAAGCTCTCAGTTGTCTGATTCAGGTACCTAGAAATACTTTCCAGGGGCAAGATTCCAAAGAAAATTTTATGCTTGCTCTTTGCCAAAGGCTCAGTATTCCTAAACCAACTGCAGAGTGCATGTACCCTGCAGAAAACTAGTGAATGCAGGCAGTAATTAAACTGCCTATTTAAAATAGTGTCCTGAAGGTGAGAAAAAAGTTTGGACTCCACTCACAGGAAAATATGTGCAAGACCAGATCCCAAAATAGACATCTGTCAAATGCCAGTGATAGAGTTCTTTACTGAAACATTTCTTTTGTGTCTTAAAATAATAGCATCTGTTCTTTTATTTGCAAGTTTAAGTATAATCCTCTACTGTTTTCTTCTTGTACACTCTTCTGTAGAAAGCTATTCTTTTTTGTAGCCAATAACAGTAGCTTTTTCCTAGAAAATCAGAAATGTTTAAATAACAGGATGCTCTACCAAAAAAATACACTTTTGCAGTATTTCATAACCTGGATGGCTACTTAATGAGAAATATTAGTGTCATACAAATAGCAAGAACTCTATCTAACTTTGCAATCCAAACCTATACAAAACCATGCTGAATTATCCCCAGGGTTTTATCTCATCTGCTGTTGTCTCTTAAACTACACAATTACAGGAATTCTCAGGAAGTTGCAGGAAAATGTTTGACAACGGTGTAAAAAGCTCTATTTCAGCAAAAGAGAAATACTGAAAATCCCTAAAGTAGATCCAAGAGAATGACTGTGTGACACGATGGCATTATGTGTTGGATACAGCCACATTGTGTTCGAACAGGTCCATTCTGCACGAAATAATACTGCATTGTGTAGGATTACAAGCACTGTAGCCTGCCTCTGCACATTTGTAATTAGCTAGAATAAAGTGTTTGGCTGCCATTGTGTAATGAAAAAGTTCCAGCACATCCATCTGGCAGTGCACTGCATTTTAGAAACATCCTGGTGTTTCCAGGTTGTGCATTGGAATATTACCCTGGAGTGAATTATATTGAAAGAAACAAAAAGAAGAATTAAGAGAGTGCCCATTGAAAATAGTGTATTTATATTGCAGAATAGTAATTAAATGAAAACCAAAAGAAATTCAGAAGTTGTTTCATTGTTTTTGTCAGTCCTCTCCTAACTTGCACTGTGATCTTGGACTGCAAAGGGAAAATCTCCAGAAATTTCTAAGTCTCAAACTGTGACTGCACTCCCCTAGGTATTCCTCCTGTCTTTTCTTGGACTTGACCTATGATGAAATGCAGTTCATGTCCTGGTTTCACAACTTTTGGTTCACCTGGGAAGTAGTGTCAGTTTTAAATAAGTCTCTGGTGGGGTGGGGGAGAAGGGGAGAGGGTTGACAGTTGTCCCAACTAAGCCACAACCTGTACAGGTTGTGATAACTTAGGATTTGTTCTTTTTGTTGACCTCAGCGCTCTGACATAAATACTGGAATTATTTAAGAGAATACTTGTCTTATCATTGTTTTGCTCAATGGCCCCTTTATCCTTTTCTGTGTTTCCCAGACCTTATCTTAGAAAATGAATAAATGTGATTATGAAGAATGTGGTAAACTTGGTCAGAAAATGCTTCGTTTGCTGTAGTATGATTGCCTAGAGTACTGTTCTTTGCAAAGATTTATTACAAAGCATAAGAGAACAAAATTGCAGAATTCAAACAATCAGGAGATGGTGTTAGAAAGCTGGAGCTCAGCACTTTGACAGGCAGGTACAATTACAGGACAAAGGGAAATAAAGTCAAGGCAGAGTCAGGAAGAGGTAAAGAACTGACATTAATTCAGAAGTGCATAACAATTCCCTGGAGTCAGAAGGAAATTTGCATTCTACAAACAAGCTGATGTCATTTTAAAATGAATTATTAATTTTGTTTCTTTTCCATTTCAGGGCAATATGGAAATAGGAGAATATTTAAAAGCACCTAGCAGCTGAGAAACTTCAGCAGGTCTGTATGAATGTAAAGTTTGATTTTTTTTTTTTTCCCGTAAGGGAATTTCAGGTTATATATAACAAAAGAGAATCTATGAATTGAACTAGCGTAGCAAAATTCAAGTGTGGGGTGTAGGTAGGAACTGAGGACTATGAATCTTACTGTTATGGGGGAAATACTGCACATTCTTACCATATTTATTTATTATTAGGGAATGCAGACTTACATCTGCCCTTGAGAACACTGGAGGAAGGTCCACAACCCCCTTCCAACCACAGGTGAATGCCTAAGGCAGATTACTCTGGAGATCTCACAAACCTTCACACACTTTCTTTTTGTTGCAGTGAATCCTCAGTTCTTATCTACAGGCTGAAACAACTGCAACAGGGAAAAATGGGAGTACCCATTCAGCCCAGAATAGAAATAAGCATAAGCTGTGCATTGGTTTTCTGCAAACTGCCCTGGATTAAAATGAGCCACAAGATACGATCCTGAGTTTGCCTTTTCCAAAGTTCTTGTTTATTAATGTCTGAGAGTGCAGTAACAATCACAAAAGTTTTTGTTCATCTTAGGGATCTTCTGCAAATCAAATGTGTCCTATAGTGTGGCAATGTAGGTTTAAGCAGAGAGAGGAATTCTGTATCTCTGTTTTTGGAACATTAGTATTAGTTTGAAGGTCTGAAAGGAACAAGGAGCACACAGCTGGATTAATACCTCTCCTAGGAAGTGGCAAGATACCCATGAAATTTATCTATTACTATAGAAGCAAACAGAATCATAAACATTCCAGCAAACATGAAATAATAGCAAGAAAAACGTACTTTTGCACCATCAGCCATGCCTACAGTGACACTGCCTGTGGTGTAGAACAAATTCTTTACTTATTTCTCTTCCTGTGAAATACACTGACTTACACTTTGCAAACCTGTTTCAAGGATACATCTCCTTTGAATTAGACAGGCAGACTGAAATAGCCTGAGAACTGTATAAAATAGATTCACAGACCTCGTTTGTTAATATTACTGCTCCTTTTAGAATGGGCTTAAATGTTGAAGGAACAATTTCTGTCAACATATTTATCATGGTGAACTAGACATGACAGCCTTTACAGGAATGGACTCACTGAGTTTATAGAAGAAAATCATATACCATATTTAGTTTGAAAAATCCAGACAACTTATTTCTTATCTAAAAAGATTCAAAAAAAGGACTAGTGACAGAAGGGTGTTACGAGTAGCCGTATATGTTAGTGGGAAGACTCCTGGCTTGTCAAATCAATCTCCTTCGTTGTATTCTGCTCTTTACTAAATGAATTTGATAACATTTACTCTACACCCTCAATTAAACAATGGAAGTTAAACTACTTTATAGAGAAATAAATTTCTAACTGGAATTCCTCCCTGTAACTCAGTTTGAACTCTAAACTCAAAGTAAGAACTAAGTCTGGAGAGTGAATTATGCATGTTATGGGATGATCAAGGGAGCAGGATTTTAACAAAACATGACACACTTAACAATTCTGTACAGGGAATTAACTTTCCTATATTTACTACCCTCAAAAAAAGGCAAAGTGGAGGCAATGAAAAGCATCAACTTACTTCATTCCTAAGGCAGCTGCTTATTAATGAGTAGGTGCTGAAGCAGGGCTCTGCCATAATGCAGTGTTTTTCTGGCACTGAGCTCACACTCATGCAGAGATTTTCACATGCAGGTGAAAGGAGTTCTTCAATCCTTTCAATCTGTTGTATCTGAGGATGGCCCAAGCTTTTAGGACAGCTACATAAGTTGTGTTTCCCAGTATCTTAAAACTTACAAGGATGTTAAGGCTGTTGTCTTTTATAAAGCTATTTTATTCCCGCATCTCTTCAATTACAAATTTAAATTCTGATTTTCTGAGTAATTTGATATATTCAATCATCCTTTCAGTAATGTTGTTAGGTTGGTTCCTTGTTCATGTGTTGAGGTCAATACTGAGAAATGGGACTTCTTTAGAAAACGCTTCTAAAACTACTCCCAATAACTAAATTAAAGTTTTAAGAGAGAAGGACTCCCATAGAATACTGACACAGCTATTTATCTACATATCAGACATGGTGAAAATGATCATGCTTTCTTTAGATTGTCTGATAAATGGGCTAAGCATTGATTTGGAACATCTATTTGTCTCCACCTCAAACATAATTCAGTATCTATCAGAGGACATCTGCTGCCTTCTAGTAAGCCAAAATACCTAGTTCTGTCTGCTCACATGGCTTGATCATAAATGTGTTCTCATATTAGATTAACAAGTGCTACTCACGATAAAAAAAAAACCAAACCCAAACCAGCACCAAGTCTAGTTTCTTTTGTACCAGCTCATTCAGTGTATCCAAGTATATCCAAACTTAACTTTAGGTTATTAGGATACTTTTCCTTGAATCCTTTCAAGCGATATATCAGAAAGAGAGTGAAAAAGTAAGCCTGGAGACTTGTTAATAGCTTCTGAAAAGTGACTTTCAGTGACTAAAGAAAGTATGAAAATATTGGTCTTCTTCCTTTCCATTTTTTTCAGTGATGAACGCTGAACAGCATTCTTATGGTGACATTGATGAAGTCGCCTGTCAGTGAGAATTTGAAATACATTCAGAATGAGAAGCCTGGTGAACAGTATGTCTACAGCACTTTTAAAGAACAAAGTGTTTTACCTAATGTTGGCAAATTCCTAAGTTCTTTTTGTTCTGTCAAAGAAAAAAAGGTCTAAGCACATTACAAATGTCTTTAATTTATTATACAAAAAAAAAAAAAAAAGTCACACAGTTAAAGAGATTGAGAGAACTGCTCAGAGCAAAAATAGGAGCAGCTGAATAGGATAGAACAAAAATGTTGAAATCCTCATACACACACAGATGATCCAGTTTCACATCTTAGGGTTTGCCTGAGTTGTCAGCTGAAGCACTACTAACATCAGTTAGGTTACTCCTTCTGAAGCTGGCTCTGGCAGAGCAGTTTAAGCCTTTCTTTGTAAATATTTGATGTTTCTACTGGCTGTGGAGTTCATCTCGTTGGCAAAGCTCCCCTTTATCTCAGAAGAGCATGAATTGACTTCTGTTTGCGTTTCTCTGAAGATGCATGTTGGATGTCAAAAATCAGCACTGGAGAAGTAGGTCTAATTTCCAGTAACTGGTCTTTTTTGACTGTCTACTTTTCTTCTTCCCTGACAAAGGACAATCTACTCATTGTTTTATTTCATACTTATAATTTCCAGGTTTAGTCTTCTATAATGAAAAACTTCATAGTTTATTTTCCTCCACCATTAGTTGCAAGTCTATAGCTTCTATTAGAGCCCAGTTTCTCTAGGTTAGAATTTTTTCTATTCATTTTTTTTTGTCCTCTTTTTTCAAACATGGCAGAATAGTTTATTCAGAAATTCCAAGAAGTTATGAGCTGTAAAGAACATGCTGCAGAGCGCCCTTTTTTTTGTTTGGTTGGTTTTGGGTTTTTGGTTTGTTTTTTTTGTTTTTGCTTCCTGCAGCACTGGAAGAAGTTAAAGGATTTGATGTAGTGGTCAGATCTTGATGGATTGCATAGTGACATAGGAATCATATGGATATGTAATTCCTTTATGTAGACTTTTGTCTACTATCCATGTTTGTGGTGGATGGAATAATTAACCATAAAACAGTGGGTTAAACAGAACAAAAGAATCCATCTTTCAACAAATCGTTATCTTGAAAATTCTTGGAAAGCAAAAGAATGTGTTTGCAGAGAGATGCTATTTACATTTTGGTCTTCTTAGGTATTGCCAACACATTGATGTGGAATGTAAAAGCTAATTGAATAGTTGGACCAAAACCTTTAGTAAATTACTTTAATTCCTGAAATCTCTAATTTAGCTATTTAAAGCTGGTGTGTGTACTTCCTACTGAGCTAAATTTACTGCATGGTACTTTTCTTTTGTGTCAGTGGGAAGATGTGACAACTTCTCAATTATAGTATTATTTGTGTTACTGTGACATTTTTATGAGAATGATTTTTCAGAACATGGGATGTTCTGAAATTTCAGAAACACAATGAAAGAACAGCCATTTGCTTCTGTTTTAAATATAGTTTGGTTTGACTGTAGGTGAATGGAGAATAGAGAAGATAGCATTGCAAATGAATGGAATAGCAGGAAAATCTCATTTGACTTAATAACTTGTAATTTCATTTAATCAGTACTAAGAGGCATCTAAAAATACATATAGTGACATTTAGAAAACACTCTTTTTTTGCTAAATAGTGTTTGCCATGAGCTAAAATTTGATTCTACTCTGGAAAATATTCCATTGAAATTGGTCAGTTTGTACAGTAAAGCAGCATTCAGTGTGAGTAATGTGACATATGTTTGTTTTCTACCTTTAAAGGATATTTTAAATTGTGATTACCTTACCTGTGTTAATTGAATAGTAACATAATCTGTAATACACTGACAAATTTGCTTTGCATACGTTCTTGAAGTAAATTAGTTTTTTTCTTGTTGGGGTCTCACTTATTAGGGTTTGCTTTATATTTGATATGCTGTTCGCAATATACTGCTTACTTCTGAAAAGGATGCAAAAGCTTCCCCCAACCCTTCCTGCCTGCATTTAGGCTGCTGTGAGTAAGCACCACATCAGTTCATGTGAAGGGCAGGCTGCTATCAACCCCCAGTTGTCACAAAACCAAGCAAGAAAATGACCTGTAAATATAAAAAGTAAAATGGGCTATGCATAATAATATTTCCTAGGATGTTTGACAGGCAGTGAACAACCCCAACTGGAATTTCTAAGCTTACCTGATCACAGCATGCAGATGACAAATGTAAGCAAAAATGGGATGCTATACTATCTTTGTTCCTGAGTTGAAAAAATATAGCTGCATTTAACTAAAACCTTCATTTTGACTCTTTCTGGGTGAGCTTGAATAAATTTTCAGATCATGGTGTTGACAACATTGCTTATATATTTTGCAAAATAATAGGCCCCCTGCAACTTAGTTAAAGTTTCTACTTGTTCTTAAAATAGATGAAGAAATTAAATTTTGTTCTTTGCTTCTCATTTCTAGAGCACTTGCTCTTCTCTCAAAGAAATTTTTGCAGATTTCTTTTCTGTGAAATAATTCAATTTGAAGCTCAGAGCAAATCATCGTAGATTTTATTGGTATTTGAATGATGGAAATGTTTGATCAAATATACTGAATAAACAGTCTGTGGTGATAAGTGTTAATTTACTACACAAACCTGTCTTGAAAGTGTTTGAGTAAGCAAAAATTCTGTGGCAAGTATGTGCAAATTTTAGATACTCCCTTTGTTGTTTCCTTGGTGACCTGATACAAAGCTGACAACCAGCACCATATATTTACCATCTCCATTCCAAATCATAATCTAAAGAATATTTATTGCATCCTACTGTGTATGATTCTATTTAATCCTGTTTATAGGATTCTATAAACAAGATTTTCCCTCATTGTGTGGGAAGAATTGAGCAATGAAAACACATTCATCTGAGAAGAATTAACCCTAGTTGCAATCATTCTCAGGAGGTGAAGGAGGTTTTCATTGGTTTCACCTGGTGGCCTTGCTGTGGCCTTCAGTATTAATGAGGTTTTAAAATATCTACGTATTTGAGGGATTTAGAGAGAAATGAAAAACTGAACCATTTCTCTTAGTAAGTAACTCTTTGTCTTAAGAAATTTAGCAACAAGAGAAACTGTTCCCTTTAAAAAAAGGCAGATATCTCTATAAGTAAAAATTTCTAGATTCTCTGTGCTTGGTCTTCCACTGGTCTAATCCTCGTGGGCTTTTTCAATGATCTGCACTCAGCAGAAGAGTAATAACCTTGATAATCAAACAGGAAAACCAACCTAAGAGATCCATAATTAAGTGCTCACCAATAACTAACACTATAGTGATAAACTAAATAATTCTGGGTCAGTTTTGACAGTGTGTGGTGCTACCTTAGTGACAAACGTGTTATCGCATATCAACAGTTGTTTATAGGACAGGCAATATTCTCTCACCTATGGTTACAGCTTTCTGTGTTTTGGTGGTTGGTAACAGTGTGACCTGCATTATTTATATCTGTGTGGATATTAGGGCAACCTATAAGATCCTTCAGAGTTAAAGAACAAGGAGCCTACATGAGAGCATAGGAGAAAATGTAACCTATGTCATGTCTAACAGTTTGTGCAATGGTGTTTTTTGTTATAATAGCTCTGCAGAGTTTCTTTGAATACAGAAGTCACTACATCATGAACAGCTCAGGGCTTTATTTTTGGCTGTTATTGTGCAGCTTCATCCTTGTTGTTCATGTGTCCTAATTATGTTACTTAAGCAGGAATTTTCATCTGCACTGTTCCTCCATCACTAAGTTGCATGTCATGCATATCTCTGTTATTCACAGAAGCTGCCATTTAATTTTTCACTGAATAAAGAATGAAGTAAATTCTGTCATATCTATACAGTTTTATCTCTATTTTTAAGTCAGTTCCATAGAAGTGAACTGTTAAATTGTCACACAGTGTAAAAAGCACAGTGTAGTGGCATGATAGCACACGAAGTCATAAATCTTCTGTTATGCAGTCTATTTTTTAAAGATTGCAATTGCCATTAATTTTTATCACAACTTTTATATAAAATGCCTACCGTGATACCCAGTTCTGTTCAAATATGCAGGAAGAGATAGAATACTGGAATCATATTGAAAATATATCCCTTTTTTTTACTTTTTAGCTACTCAGTACCAGCTTTTCTAATTGGACAACAAATGTTTAGCTAAGGAAGGCTCTTCAGAATATTAAAATATTTATATATGAACAAAGGTAATTCTGTGGCAATTTAAAATCATTAGAACCCAGGCAGATTCAGTGTCATGAGGTCAGTCATACAGCATAAAAGTATTTGTCCTTAGTGACTGGATTTAATGAGTTCTATCTGAATGGAACATAAATAGCCTAAAATGCATTCCTAAGGTGTATTCCCAAGAAGAAATAAATCATGCTAATAAAGTAAGCACAGTTGTTAATACAGTGATTGCAA
The DNA here is from genome assembly GCA_013399855.1 of Oxyruncus cristatus. NCBI lineage: Eukaryota > Metazoa > Chordata > Aves > Passeriformes > Cotingidae > Oxyruncus > Oxyruncus cristatus. The sequence continues at coordinate 331,424 of VXAY01001101.1, forward strand.
TCACACACCTCCATTAAAACAACAAAGCATGCTGATGTCGTATCAGTCAGATTATTTTATTTAACCTGAGTTGCCATGGCAACCATAGGACTCATGAGGTGACATTTTAATTAGGAATCTCCGAGTAATCCTGATTGTGACAGTTGCTTGCCATAAATACATGGCATTCTGATTTGCATATTAAGAGCAGAGGAAGTTGATAAATATGCTGGACGCATTACGTTTGTGAGGGTAGATCCAGATTCAGCACATCAGGTAATCTCAGTCTTTCATATTATGGAAATGTAAGAGAAAAAGTAAAACCAAATCTTTGTCTGGTGGTATTCTAGGAAAAACTTGAGAAAGTAAGAAATGTGACTATGTCTTAGCACCTCTTGAAACCAGCACTTGGTAAGATGGTAACAATACATGCTTCATTTTCTCTGCAGGACTGCAGAAATATTATCACCCTTTAAATCAGGAGCAGATTTCACAGCTATTGAATTTAGGAGTGACTGCTGTATAAACAGAATTAGAGATGATGAAACATGTTATCTGGAAAATTTCATATGTTCCTGAGAGCTAAATATCCAGTTAGGTTGTTTTGCATTTGAAGAGCTCTAAAAAGAGTCAAGCATTTGAAAGTTGCCACTTCATACTTTGGAGCACTGTCTAGTTAAAATATAAAATCAACTATGGAAGGAAATAATTAAGAACCAGTTTTGAATTGACTGAACTCAGCTTTTTCCTTTTTCCCTTTCAGTAAACCAAACACCTCGAGGTGTTAAAAATGTTACTCTCTAAAGCTTGGTAGCAGCTCAATGCAAAGCTGTCCTTGCACTGTTCTTCCACTCACACAGCTGTAGATATTACTATTTTTAACCTGTCCAAAACTGAATCTGAAATTTTAAACAGAAAATATTAAAATATAGCTGTATATGAGGTCATGAATGTTTATTGTGGGTAGTAAGGATGTTTAGAAATCAAGTATTGAAATAAACACACAGAGGAGTTACTTGAAGCTGTCCATTTATCTCAAATAATATCAGCTTCTACTGGATAAACATTTGGAGTGGAAGAAGTTTACACCAGAAAACTTTTAACCACCACTTCTACTCATCCAATCTGGGGAAGTAACACACATAGCAGAAACCAATTTTGTAATACAGAATAAACTGTAGAAGATTAAATGTCATTGCTAAATGAATGCTGTTCAGAAATATTTACTTTGGTGATTACAACCTACATTCCTGCCAGTCAATAGCTATATAAATCTTTGCATGTCTTCAACCTCTTTGATCTTCATGCTGCTTAAAAATTCTGTGATTTCCAACTTCTTGTAGTTTTTGTGAACACATCCAACTAACCTCCTTGCCTTCAAACCTGTATGAGGTATTGGCTAAAGGTTTCTACCATACTATATTTCTCAGTTCTACGTAATAGGACCTTCTTGGTAAAGATTGCATTAAAATGTAGCCACAATTTCCTTTCTAAGCCAGCCATTGTGCCACATTTGCTTCTAAGTCTTCACATTGAGAAATAATATTCATATACATATGTCAGACAAGGCTGAAATAGGAAATTAGTGGCTGAATAGTCACTGGATGATTTAGTTGAGTCTCTCTGTTGCACTGAATGATGTTGTAATGATAGATACAAGTGTTTCAAACTGACCTGGTTATGACACTTTAGTGTGTGCAATTCCAATGTGATATAATTGAATATTCTCCTCACAATGCATTAGCTGCTTAATTAATTGCACTAATGACATTGTCCAGCATTTTACAGTTAGTGACAGAAGATTAGGTTGAAGTAACAATCAGCCTAAATCTGTTCATATAAAAATTAAGATTATCCCAAGATACCATCTGCAATATGAGCTACTGTAAATATCTATTGCAGACTATAATGAATTCACTCAATTGAAAACAATGTTTCTAAGAATTATTTAATGATAAATAAACAATTGTATATTGTATGTTTCCTGGTTATGCTATTTCTTAGGTCGCAAATGCTTTGTGGTCTTTTGTTGTTGAGTTAGAACACATATTCATGGAAGCATAAAAAAGACAATAAATCTAATCTGAAGTATCAGAAAAGTATATGAACCTGAACATCCTGTAATGGTGACACTGAACTTGACAAAAACATTTGCCATTTCCAATGGCAAAGTTAAAAGGAAAAAAGGGGAGGAGGGGAAACCAAGAACAGAAATAGTTCTGGCTCCAAACAAATTACTGTTATGACCACTAAAAGTTTTCTCTCTGTACAGAGCATCATTTTGTGAAGGTTCATTATTGCTCTATGGCTCTGGTGTTTTCAAAACTGATTCAGAAAAAAAAAATAATATTCCATGAAAAAACCAAAGCTTTATTTAATTTTCTTTGTAATTGTATTCTACTTAACATGTGAAAAAAACCCCTACAAGTAGAACTTTGTTGAACTTTGTATTCTGTATTTCTGTTGTCTCTAGATATGGAATTTGAATGATCAAATTTTCAAAAACATTTGTAACATTGCAACAAAATTGGAACTGCTGGGATCTGAACACTCTTGAAAATATGTCTGTTTTTTTCAGGTGTCTACACAAGCCCTAAAATTTTATTTTTGTAATTTCAAGGGAGATGTCAAGTAAGGCCAAGCTGCTATTTTTCTGTTTTCCAATAGAAAATTTAGGAAATTCAATTGTATCAAGAATGTAGGAGTGCCAGCATGTACATGAGTGTCTATAAAAATAACTTCTAAATCATGAGAAGCTTTTAACATATTTTAGAAATTATTTGATGATGACACATAACAAAACAATTTTCTGTATGATGTTTTCTCTCTGGCTCAAAACATTGCCTTTCATGTAGCACAGGTTTTTTCCATTTTTATGCTGCCCCTATGCCACCAGGATAAAAGTAGTATCATTAGTGATGGCCAGTAAGTAATATTAGATGTGCATGTGGATGAGAAATAAATTTGCAAGAATTTTAACTTTTTTGTGCTGTCTCTCAAAATATGACCAGAAAAGTTTATGCAATTCTATAGTTAATGACAAAAGAACTTGACATTGGAATTATTCCTTGTATCTTGCAGAATTCAATTTTTCAAGGTGTCCTACTTGAAACTGGATTTTCTTTTGGTTTTATTGTTTGTTTGTCTTGTGAGATTGCTGCGTATTACTGGTTTGTTGGTTTGTTTATTTTCTTAATGTGATTTTTTAAAATACCTAAGTTAGACACCTTTATGCTGTGCTAATGGTATTCATCTTCTGTTTTGATTTATGACCTTTTTCATTAAGTGTAGAATTTCCTACTACACAGTATATGGACTTTTTAATTCTTTAATGAATGTCTTTTTTCAGTCTAGTTGTGATATACTTCAGCAGCGTGGGGTGTGTGTGAAATGCAAAAGCTTGCATTGTTCTTGATGTATGATCTACGTGCTCTGTTATTAACATTAATATAGTTTTTTACAATTTTATGACCACATTTAATATCAGTCTCATATAGTTCTACTCCCTAGAATGTAAGCAAGTAACCATTTCTCGTCCATTTTCCTCAGTCAAAAAGTCTGGAGTTGCCTGATGCTTGAATTAGAAATTGCATTCTATTCATCATGTCACAGCAGTCAACCAGATAATCATGGAAAGGATCCACCATGGTCTTTGTTATTTCAGTACCTCTAACAAAACCAGTTTGCTTTATTCAAATTAAATTTGATGAAGAAAACAATCTGCTGGAACACTGTCATAGTTAAGGGAAAGGCCACGTGATTCCTCTAACTTGGATGTTATTAAGCTTTTTGTAACACGTCAAAGCCCTTTACAAGATATATGTAAAAATTAAGTCTTCTGTTCTGTAGACTTTTTACCACCCTCCTCTTTCCTTGCTTTTCTAATGAAGTCAGTACCAATGACCAGTCATTTAAATTTTAATTTGAAGAAGGTGCTTCTACACCTACTGCTCTTTCAAGTTAATGTGAAATATTTCAGCTGCTCCCATCAGTGTGCCATGGACCATCCTGATGATAGAAGGCTGTAAGTAAGGCAAAGAACTTCACTGTCTTATGACCTTTAGCTCTTATTAGATCGACCAGAAAATCAGGTTTCTAGGCAGCTTTTACTATGTCCATGGAAAAGTAAGCTGTAGCTCTGCAGTTAACTTATAAATAGCTTTTATGTGTTCAATGTGACCTAATTTAGGGTAAATGCATGAATTATCACACAGGTGGAACATTACTCAAGTATAATTTTATTTACAATATCTAACCAAGAGGTATGTGTTTTCCCAATAACCACACTTACATATGATTTTTAGTATAAAACAGTTGACATTTGAAACTTCCTTTTTGAATGTCACATTGTGCAATTTTGGTGAATGTTAATTACCATATGCTTCCTAATTTCCATTTTGCAATTGCCAGTGCTGTTTATTTTATTTTATTTTGTATTTACTCTGGAAAATGAAATGCATATATACTTTGGAATGAGTAAGTAATGCAGATTAGAAAATGTTCTAAAGACGTGACACATTTTTATAATTAAAAAGAAGAAATATGCAAGTAGATTAAAAGACTAACAGCTGCACCAGAATAAGATCAGCAGACTTTTGCTTGAGAAAAATACAAAGAGGACAGGAGAGGCCTCATCTAGGATTTTAAAATGTGGCTACTTATCCTTTAAAACTAAAAATCAACCTGAAAAAATTCTGACAGGAAATAAAAGTTTATATTTTGATTTAAGACTATACATGTAAGATGGCTGCAGTGAGGAGCTAGTGGACTTTGGGGTAGTTATATAAAGGTTATTCTGTGACATTTTTTTATATTATTGCAGCATAACATATATTTGGCTAAACAATATATCTTACTGTAACTAAAATCTTCAAACTCTTTCATCATGTCTCAACATCTGATGTACAAACCCCAAAGCCTGGTCCTCAGTGAAGTATAAGAGCCATTGCTGCATTTGTAAAGTTGAGTAGAATCTAAAAATAAAAATAGGGAAACCCTGACTCTTCTTCTTCTCTGACACTGTATTTTTCCATAGAACACAAATAAGCTAAAACAACTGAAGTACTAATGCACGTTTCTGAAAGATGAAACTCTTGGTAGACACATATTTCTAAATTAAAACTAAGTAAAACTATTTTGATAACACTGCAGTTCAGTTTTCAGGGTTTTTTCCCCTTAATTATGGTTTTTCACTAGAAATTCATATTATTTTAATATGGTGCCTAGAACAGCCTAAAATTTTTTAGGATTTTTTTTTTTTTTCTAAATCCAGATATAGCTTAGGAATGTGTTAATATTAGTGATAGGTTAACTGGGGAGTAGGGAAATTGTGTAATTTCTTCCTTAAGTTGCCAGTAGCCGTGGGGGTTTCTTTTTCAATACTAT
>VXAY01001101.1:336835-376328 GCA_013399855.1 Oxyruncus cristatus
TAATTTTATTTTACATTATTTGTTTCCTGTTTCAATCATACTAAACTAATTTTATTTTACATTGTTTCCTGTTTTAGTCATACTAAACTGAAATTTGTGGAGAAAAATAAAATAACAATGCCGTTTTTTAAAATGCTGTAATTTCACAAGTACGTATTTTCCCATAATATTTGTTTAAAAAATGACGTAGTTCAGCAGAGCCAAACACTATTTGGGTGAAACAATAGGGTGAAGAAGGAATTCTTGTTATCTTTCACATGGTCCCCATAAACATCATTAATTGTCACTAATAGGAACAACAGACCAACTGACCTGATACTTTAAGTACTGAATTTAAATGTTGACCTACTAAAGTCGATAAAGTAGTGACAGTTCAGATTTTCTGAGGCTTCTCTCTAATTTAATTTAGAGAGATGCATCAGCAGTTGAAGAGAAAAATTAATTCTGTAATTACCATGCATAAAAAATTAATGCTGCCACATAATATTTACTAATAAAACATGTACTTAACTAATATATCTTTCACACATGCATTCAGTGTTACCAGGCTGCATTTTTGTCTAGTTAAGAGTCAAGAATCATGCCTGAAGGGTTTCTAGTTATATCAACAAGGCTAAAGAAAGGTGTAATCCTTCAAAATACATTGCTTGAAAGATGGGGAGACATGAAGGGTAATTTATAGCAGGATTTTGGATTCTCATCAAGTGGAATGTTGAAAAGTATTTTATATGAAAGCATGTTTTTTTTTCTTTAAGAGACAACTAAAAAATTCTAGACTTTTTAGGGCACAATCATGGCAACTATTTAAAGAATTTAATTTTGTAACTGGAGGTCATGGCCATTACATAGTGATGACCTGCATTAGGAAAAGCTCATAAATTTATTGGTAGTTCAGAGGTTTTCTATGTGCATTAATCTTTTTCCTATGAACAAATTAGAATATGAGGAAATTTTTCTTCTTTCCAATGGGGAACTTTTGGAATATGTAAGACCAGACGTAAACTAAAGATATTTTTAAATACTGAAACTCCTATGACTTTGATGTTGCAAAAATGCCCGAGATTGATAATGGGGAGTATAGAAACCTGATTTTATCTCAGTTCCGCTGTTGTATGACACTTCAGAGTTACAAAATTAACAGTTTCCTCAATATTCCATTTAGGGAGTAAAAGGAAAAGAGATGACCAAGCCAGGCTGGAAGGTGACTGACAGCAAAGTGTGAGTAGAAATCTATTTCAGTTTCATTTTTGTGTAATATTCATCCATGATGAGGGCCCGCAGTGTACGAAAACATGTTTGGATTTGTTAAATTCATAAAACAAGAAACCTATTTTCCACAGTTCTTTGTTTTCTGTTTCATGAATGTAATCTTGCTACATTCAATATTTTCTGTGTGAGAGAGAATGCAGTAGAAGATTTTGGAGATGGAATTATTTCTTCAGACTGATTTCTATTTTCATATGCAAGATATTCAGGGATTAGTTGCACAAAGGCATATGGTCTCTGAATTGAACTCTAAAGCCCTGAGCTCTACCCTAATAAATGCTACAATCTAAAGAGGAACTGAGTGTCATAGAAGTCATAAATAAGAGACAGTTAAGTAAGTGGGCACCATTCCAAGGTATCCCATAGAAAATGTCGACTGGAGAAGAGAGTTCATATCTAGCTATTTGAATCTTCTGTGTCACAGACAGCAAAGCTGGAGAGAAAAAAAAGCTAATTTAGAGACAACATATGTTGCTTGTTTCTTTGTTATGCATTTTCAACTGTATGTCTGAGTATTTTCCTGTCAGTGACAGCAAAATTAAAAAAATAGTTCTTTGTGTGGTTTTACTAGAAACATAGCCATTTAATTAAATTGTAACATATTGTGATCTCTCACTTTAATATATGATACACTAATTTTCTATGGTGCTGGCATACTGTGCTGATGGATCTCTCAGTCTACCAAATGAAGTAAATGAGGGACTTCCCAGGCAGTTTAATTTTTTTCTAGATGTGATGGCATTAACACTCTTTTTGGGAAGACAGATATCAAAACTTGACATTTCATTAAATGTTTGAACTTCTCCTGTAATATGTATTAAGTCTTGTCACTTTAGTAATGATTGCCTGTTATACGCCACCTTTGTTAGTGAAAATACCACAGCCTTACTCAATGACAGTTGGGCTTTATTATCAAAGAGAAATTATTATTTAGGAAACTGGCAGTCATAAATAACTTTCATGGCTGTAATGTCAAAAAATTAATCTAGTCTTATTGTTAAGCTTTGTGTGGTTTGGGATTTTTTGTTGCTGTTGGTTTGTTTGTGGGGGTTTTAAGTTTTTGGTGTGGTTTTTTTTTGTGTGTGTGTGTTTGGGGAGCACATGCGTGATTCCCTTGAATAATTTCTTTAAATTTGTCAGTGATCAAATTCCTTGTCCCATAATAAGTACAGTTTTAATTTTTTTTGTGCAAGACTGTTCTGTGTCTACTTTGTGTGACCCAATGATGAGGCAAATAAGTTGCAAACCCTTCTTTTTTTCTTTCCAGTTGAGGGGCAGTGATTAGTATGAACCAGAAGATTTTTGTTTCTCAGTAATTGCTTTGCTGAAGCGGGGATTGCTTGGGACATCCATTTTATATGTTCATGTCAGGAAAATGTTCCCTGATCATCTGATGATTACACTTATGTGTCAGTATTAGTGACTATGGTTGTCCTTTTCTAGATTCTCTACTGCATATACAAGAAGTTCTGTCCCTTAGAGTTTGTTAGAAGTAAAAGAGGAGAGAAAAAGAAACTATATTGGTCTTGGTATACTGATATAATAAGCTTTCTAACACATAGTTTTTCAGTATTGTCTTTGTACCTTCATTTTTTGATCCATTACAGTGCTCTGTTAATGAAGGATAATTTTTCTAATACATTTTCATTGATTTTAGTGATGAATTCCTTCAAAGGGTAAAGGTGCTACAATGAAGAAAACATTAACATGCTTCTGACTTTGCCTTCAAGAGCATCTGTGAATCCAGAATGGGTTTTTCAGATCTTATACATAAGTATGATGTGAAGAGCGTCTGAAGAAAAAGATGGAGATGTGGAGTGAAAGCAGTGAGGCAAGAGATGTAGTGAAAAAATGAGCCCTGGTCTTTGTGGCTTAATTCTACATAATTCACTGTTGCATGCTGAAGAATGCAGTTGAGTCATTGCATCTATCTAGCAAAAGAGAAAAGAGATTATAGGAATAAAACATGGGATAATATCCTAGGCAAACATTTGAAGTTTGAGGGGTTGAATGGGAAAGAAAGCGACATCTACAGCATGGTTTTACATAGATAAAATAAACCTGCAGTATATTAATTTCAGGACCATATGTACAGTGTTTCTAATCTGCTACTTTTCAGATGTTTTACTGGTTTCCCTGTGTTTCATACTCCAAGGATAGAATGTGTGTGGCAAGAAATGTAAGTAGATGATGTTATGGGCAACAAAGGTTTCTGTGGCCATGCACAATATGTTGTGATGTGGGATTGCTTCTGAAAGGGTAGCTTTATGCACCATGAAAGACGTTCTACACTCTACTGCTCATTAATTCAAATTTACTGCACTTTGTGATTGCATTGTTTCCTTTTTGGTACTTTAAAAAGATTACTGAAAAGGATATTGAAGTACTGTAGGTAAGATGCGTTTTCAGGCTGTAAAATTACAGAGATAACAGATAACATTTAAGTAGGAAGCACTTACTATAAATTATTATTTATTATTGGGAGGGGTTTTTTTTTGTCAGACAGGTAGTTTAATGTATAATTTATGATACTTTTATCTACTAGTTTTGCTTCACAGTTTTGATTTTTCAGCTATGATATAAAAGTTTACCTAATTCTGGTTTTGACTGTTCAGAAACAGTTGCCTTAACATATGCTTAACAAACTTTTTTCATTGATTTTAAGGGGGGAAATAGCTTTTTCTTTGATTTTATGGGGGAACAATTTCAGTACTCCTATTTTCAGGCTCTGCATGAAAGGGTGTCCAGCTCAAATCCATGACGAACAAACTGTCTCTCATGTAGGAGATGTTGTTGCAAATAGTGGATTATTTTGCTGTGTATATGGTGATTATCATGATGACAACACAACCAGAATTTGCAATAGTATTCAAGCCTCTCAAACTATCACGTATGTCAACACTATTCCTCACCTCATCTTTAATATAATATTGCACAGTTTACTGGTCCCAGGCTGAAATGCTCCTAATCATCCATCTCTGTAACCTGTACATTCACTAGTTGTGTTGATTTAATAGGAAATATCAGTTATTCAGAAAAGCAAAGTGCCAAATCCTGTTTTATTGCTTAGCTTTATTACACTCACATTAAAAGGATTCTCTCATGCATGAGAGCATGGTGGTGTTCACTTTCCAGAAACAAAAGATATGTGCTGTATGGATTTGTTCCATATCAGAACATAATTTTTCTCTTCTTTCTTCCTGCACTAATTAATAAGGGTGTTTCTCAGCACTCTGTTGCAGCAGTTTGGCAGAGGTGATAGAGGTGGTGCTGGGTTGTGATGCAGCACAGCAGGGTAGCCTAAGCAAACCATTAATGCAAGCCATGGTGTGGTGGGATACAAGATTAAAAGTTACTTCAATTTTCTAATCACTGGGAGGGCTACTTCCAGTAGCGCTGTTTGGTGTGGCAAATGGTAACACCAGGAACTGTAAATAACAAGAATGTGTTTGATCTGACTGAGAGTTGAACTTTTGCCTTCCTATTGCAGCACACAAAGCATATTAATATGCTGAAGATTGTGATTCCCTTAGCATGTGTATTCGCAGTTGCTTTTTAACACAGTGCAAGAGTGTGCTATGCAGAGATGACTGGTTGGAGGCTGCCTGCCTGACAAGGTATTTTATCTTTGATGTGTCTTAATCTCGTCATCTTGCCTCCAAAGTGAAAAGAAAATTTACTTCAAGGAGCTCAAAAAATAATCCTCGAATCTTTTTCTATTCTTTGACTTTGATATAATCATTGCATTCGCAATTTGCATTCACAAGTCCTTTACAAGGACTCGATAATTATTTTTGCTTTTCAGACGTATCAAATCCTGAATATGACTTGTGTAATCTACTGAAGTTCTTTCTGGTTGTTTTAAAAACCTCGTCCTAACACAGCTGACCTGGTTAAAATATGTAATAACTCACATTTTGTGGTTAACCGGGACAGAATTATAATAATGCGGAGCCTATTAAAGTAAAAGGCTATGCTTTTATTACTTAAAGGTCAGTGAAGTCCTTTACAGTGACATCTGTGTTCCTATATTGTGTTTTCAATCTTTGAATTTTCATATGGACAGATACTGGCACATTATATATTGAAATAATCATGAATATTGCATCAAGAGTATTACAAAATAATTCAGGTTTAATATTTTTATCATGATATGACTTCCTTTCACCAGCTTTCTGCAATTTGGCTGGTTTTTTTCCTGCAGCAATGATTATACTATTCCCTAATTTTGTCAGACAGAACGGTAGTAACCTTAGGCAATTATGCTAAAACAACTTGTCAACTACTCATTCTTTTATTTTTAATGTATTAAGAAATTAAATGCTTCAAAATGCAGCAGACTAAGGAGCTGAATCCATCCATTTATTCACAGGGTGGCTTTCAGAAGAAAGGGTGGCTGAGCAAGTTCCCCTGCTGCCCTGCAGCAACACAGCCCTGAGCAGCCCCCCAGGGCCTCCCCCACCCTGCCCATCTCAGCCTTGGCCGGTCAGAGGGAGAGAAGGAAGAAATGTCTGATTTCCTGGAGGAAAAAAGTATCCCTGTCTCTCTTGGGATTTGAGGTCCATGAGAGGGAAGGAATTGAAGAGCAGGGAAGGAAAGCTGTGGTGGTTGATGGCCTGCTCTGGGGAGTTTAGTAGAAACTGTTGTTTGTGAGCTTCGTAGACCAAATCACCCTCCACGACAGATATATTTCTCACACAGAATAACTGATGTGCTGGAAGGCTCAGGGAGTCTCTCCTGATCCAGCTGGATCACTGCAATGGTGACTCCTGTCACCATCCAGACAGCACTCGGCCATTCTGCTTGAGGGGCTTGATTCCCCAAAAAAACATGACCCTATCTCAAGGCCTTGATTATTCTGTTTTCTTTTAACAAAAACCCTATCCCTGAGCATCTGTGCAACATGCACCATGAAATATGCACATACAAAGATGACATCATCTCGCTATCAAAGTGCTACTCCACTCTGGACGTGTTGAGGAGAAAGGGCCAAGGGCTTTTGCGGCTGTGCCGTGGTCGGGAGAAGGTGTCTTTGTTACCTCAGTCTTTGTTTCTCATGTGTAAGAAAATAGGGCCAGCAGTGTTTTGGTCTGTGAGAGGTTCTTGGCCTTGCTAAGTGCACTGCCTCTCCTCCATGTCTGTGAGGTTTTTTCCATGTTGAAGAGCAAAGGACACCCTTTACTGAGGTGTACTTTATTGACTTAAAACCATTGTGCCTGTTCCACGGCATATTGCTTTCAGCTTTTACTTTGACTAGGGGAGTATCTTATTATTATCAACAGCCTTTAAAAATGTGCATTCCAGGTAATTTTCACAGATCTCATTGACATTGTTCTACTGCATACTGCCCTGCACTTTCAAAAATGACATACTGCCATCAGCAGTGAATATGATAATCTGACCAGTTCTAAGAGAATAAATATTCCAACCTTTGAAATTCTTTTTATATAACTAGTGTGTGACAATCTGCTGATTTAAAAAAGAAAAAGATACATTTTATCCCACTTTATCTCTTGATAGATAACTGACCATTACAACTCCTTGTTCTCTTTCATGATTATTAACAGCTTAGACATATTTCTTGTAATATCTCTCTATAAATAATTCTAGACTCAGAATTTTGTTTCTTTTATAAATTAAGCTATCCAAAAGTGATAGCTCATTTCTCCATAACTAGAGTCTGTCCCCTCTAGGGGCAATTTATCTTTGCAGCAGCTAACCCTTAGGCATTATTTATTTCATAAACTTACATTAATCATCTTTGCCAGTTTCTCTCTTAGTCTTTCTCTTCCCACAGATTTCTGCTCAGTCAGAACACCCACTGCGTTTTCTAAATATTTATACTGCTGGTTTTAGAGGAAGAAGAGTTGTCTGAGATATTGTTTTCTACTAAACCTTGATTGTTTAGACACCAGTCATCAATGATTGCACACTGAAAACTCAAATCTGACTTCTGTTGTAGAGTAGGGGATGGTTGTTTTGTGAGGTCAGTCTGTATGACAGGTGTAGATATACAATCACTATAGATTGTCCTCTGGGAAAGATAGCTGCAATGAATGAAAATGAATTTAAAGCAAGATGGCAAAAACTAGCCTCAACGTTTTTGAGTTTTTCTTGCACTGGCGAGAATGGAAAAAGTTAGCTTGGTAAGAGTACCTTTCCAGACCTCTCTTGTCCCAAATGTTAAGTCTCAGTGTCAGTGATTAGAGTAGGAGAGACTTGCATTTCAGAAACATCCCCTTCCATTCTCATCTGCTCTTCAAAGCATGGCTACGGTTGTTCAGTTAACCGTGAGCTGGATGGACTCTGTGCTGGCAGATGGACAGATCTGCCGCCTTCTGCTTTGCCAAAGCTACAAAGGCAACACTGTGCAGAGGTGAGAAACTCATGGTAAGGCTGGGATTGTACGGGTGGCAAAGCTGACATTCCGGGTGAGGACACATACCAGACTGGCACGCCCATGCACTTGAGATAAATATCTGGGGCTTCTTTTACATCAAACAATTAAGATATGCCTTAGAGAATTTAATGCTGTTCTTGTAGCTATAACTCACACTGATGGAACAACTGCAGTTCATGTGCTCAGTGGAAGTCCTTTACAGACTATTTTAAACATTATTGAGCTAGGTGTTGCTGGCAGTTGCATTATTTCTTTTATATTGATTAAGAAATTTAATCAAATGGATTTTTTTATGGCTTCAAACAGTCTAAATAATTCATAAACTGCCTTTTTAACATACTGCCTCAACAAACACATGTTCTAATGTGTTACAACTGTAAAAGAGTATTTTTACTTTTATTTCTACATGCATTGTTGAAGAAAAGTGAAAATTTACACAAGTGTGTGTGACCACCTTTTTTTTTGGCATTTCATATATTGCTTCATCAGGTTTTTTCTGCCAATACTGGTGATTGGTGAACAACAAAGAAGAGAACTTCCTGTGACAATTCAATGCTGTAATTTAATTAAAAAAAGAAAATTTAACAATGTTTAATCCCCTGCATAGACTCTTAGTTCAGAAAAGTTATCTGGAATCTTACAGGAAACCAGTGAGATTGACAAGGATTAGCTAGAAGAACCCTGCTTAGGCTTCATCTTATTTCCATGTAGCTTCCAAATATATGCATATATGTATACGTATATATATGTCTTTTTATATGTTTTTATCTATACACACCAATTTGGTACTATTGACTTGAAGTATTTGCTTAGTTTTCAGAGTAGAATTATTTATTCTGATGTTAATGAATTAGGTAGAAATAGAGTTTTGAGATCTTAAGGTGACAAGAACTTCCACTCCAGTCCATCATCAAATGTGCTAAAAATGTCTATCAGTAATGACTGAATCTACCCATAAAAACTTTAGTATTAGAGATTCTGCAAACTATATATATTCCATTCCTTATCTCTCTGAGGCTTTTCCTGATGTCTGTCTTGTACCTTTCTTCCTGCAGCTTAAACTTTGTTGATATCCGTGGTGGAGACCTCATTTTCTCTTTCTATTTTGCTGTGTCATTTCAATCTTCTTTTGCTAACCTAAAATTATGATACTGGTAATGTTTCCTCTGCCTTCTTACTCACTCTGTAATAGAGAACTGTTACCTTTATTACACCAGGTCCCAGTTCTGCACCCTGAAGTGTCTCAAAAAGTGATATGCATAGCTCATCAGTATCTCCAGATTTGCTATATAGTCCCCCATTTATTACATTGCCTTTTCTCTTTTTTTTCCCCCGATGACATTTCAACTGTATAAAGGGCAGATTCTTTAGCCTTTTATTTATGGCATAAACCTTTTTATCATTGGATTTTATTTCTTACTGTATATTCTGGATTTTTTTAATCTAATGCTAGAAACTGTTCTCCGAAAATGATTTCTTAGACTTCATGATATGGGTATTTTAGTTCTGTATTGGCTAAACTTGCATAATACTGAGAAGTTCTTTCCTTCAGCTGTGAAATATGAATGTTTTATGTAGCACATTCCCAGAGTAAAATGAACTTGATTTCATAGTTTTATTCACTTTCTTTCCTAATCCTTCCATGAATTTTTCCCTAATACATCTATTTTACCCAGTGCATTTAATTTTCTTCCTCCTTTCAAAAATTTTTTTTTCTTTAGAATTTTTTTTTCCATTATCAGAAAACACCAATATTTTTGTTGTTTTGGATTAAATTTATGAGATCTTTATTTGGTTGATTTCTTCATAGAGAACAAAAACCCATGTGTCTTCCCTAAAAGCATTTAACCTGAAAGTTACAGCTATTTTCCTATAATGTTCTAACATGGCATGTGGATTATCAGAATATAAGTGTTTCTGGACAAGTCCAAATGCAGGTAAGGAGGCATTTTGTTTTGCTGCTTGTCTGATGATAGAATAGACTCTAGATCAACATCTGAGAATAGCTCTTCATTTTTCTTTTTCCATGCTAATTGTTATGGACTCTGACTCCCTAGGAAATGAATGGTAGAAATGCCACTGCTCTGAAATGAATCCACTCTGAAGTTAGTATTCTGTTGCTGTGTCTGTTTAAACAGACCAAACACTATTTGTGCACTGGTTTTGGAGAAGCTGAAAGTGCTGGGTTTGTCTGATTATTTTTTCCTCAGTCCCTGATAGAATAGTCACTTAGGAAGAGAAATTGGTATACCCTACCCAATTTGCAGAGCCAGGCATTACCTTGTGTCTTCAGGCTTTGAAAGGGTAATGACAAAGAAGTGCTTATAAATCTGGAGTTAATTTAGGATATTTAGTCTTCTGTCTCTAAGATGGATATACTTTGGCACTTTAATTAACTGCTTGTTAATTCTAGACTTGCATGTTGGTCTGTGCAGAGACTTTAAATAAGGTATGCCTATACTAAGACTATATTAAATGGCATATTTTAGTGGTAAATAGATTCCAACTTTATGTTTTATGCATCCCATATATCATGTGGCTTCTGATTCAAAACACACAAGACGTGTTTCCAGGGTTTCATGTACTGTAAATAAATGTAAAACAAGCTCCTTGCACAAAAGTGCTACAAAGTAATCAGCACCAGGAAAGCTAAGAAGCTAAATGATACTTGGAAGACTTTAATTAATATTAATCTCTTGCATGCCAGAACAAGTGATTAAACTACTCCACCTCTTTTGCTTGATATGCAAGTCTGACTGAATGGTAACATCGGATGACAAACATACTACTAAAGCAGCCACTGGTTGAATTTTAAATGTGTAGGAAGGGAGTAAGAATTTAAGAAAGAGCATGCACAGTGAAAGATTTTTGTCACCTTAAAGCCTGTCTGTGCGCAGTTTTCCTTGATAGTAGGAAAGGACAGAGATTATACATTTTTGTGTGAATTTGTCCAGGTAGCAATTTAACTTCCAGTATTCTCTTTGCCAGCGTACTTTTCCTCAAAGTCAGAGAACTAACACACAAAACTCCTGTTAAATATGGCTGGACAGATATCTAAGTGACTACTGAGAACGATATGTTCCTATCTTCTCCTTGGTCTCAGTGTGCCTCCGAAATGCTATTCCAGTTGTACCGGTACAAAGGCTGCACTCCTGAACTGACTGTTGCCCACCTTTCTCCTCTTTCCTTCTGACAAGCTCCATTTTTTTCCATCAGTGCTGTTAGAAAGTCTGGTCACACTCTCATCTACTGCTGAATATTCTCTGAATAGTTAGGTTGTTGTAGAATAATCTCAAATTCAGGTTTGTTTTTTGTAGTCAGATGCTCTGCTTCTCAACTCAAGATTGAGACTTCAGTCCAGGTCTTTGTAGATCAAGGCTCTGTAAGATACATTCCTTCCTCTACTTTTGAATTTCTTATTTGACCAGCTGATTTTCTCCTGGTTGCAAATCCAAAGTCATCTGAGACAAAGATGAGATCACTTAATCGTTGCTGTCCTGATCCAAACCCTGGTCAAAAGGGACACATTTCTGTCATAGCAATTTTTTTTCTAACTCTGAGAATGGCACATAAATAAAGTGCATTTTGGTCAGATTCAATTTTGATTTTTAAGCAGGATCAAATTTTTCTTTAGAAATAATGCTGGCTAATAATGTTTATTCGTAATGAAACATCAATACGTTGGGCAGTTGTAGAACTTGATAATGACCATTCATACTCTGGGTCAATTTTTCAACACCGCAATAAATTTAACAAGATTAATGCAATCTATTCTGCTTCCTGGGTAGCTGAGAAATTGTGTTTTGTGCTGACATGAAGCTCTTAATTTTTGTAGCAGCTTTTTGGATTAATTTGTTATCTCTGTTATATCCTTACATTTTTAGTCTTTGCTGTAGGTCTTTATTAGTTAAGTAACCAATCTTCAGTGTTCCAACCAAAATTGTTTAAACAGGGGTGCCATGTACTGTTAGTCCTAAAAAGGGTTGGTCAGATGGACTGGATAAAATGGAGAGGATTCTCTAGAACTTGCTTGGCCTTTTCCAGCCAAAACAATGAAAATGTCAAGAATTAGTTTTGTTGCTGATACTGCGTGGTTTTATCAATCTGCTGCATTTGGAGCATAAAGATCCAATGTGGTGCAGAAATAGAGGAGAGGGAGTTTCCACTAATCAAGAGATGGCCCACAGCAAAACTGGGGATTGAAACCCTAGGTTTGGGAGGGGTCTGGTTCAAATCAGATGCTGGTTTAAATCTACAGATTGACAAATTAAGACTGTGCATACTTTTAAACTAGGGAGAGTGTAATGTACCAACAAGTTTGAAGAATGTGTGTTCTTGGGTTTGGTGTTTCTTTTCCCTCTTGTGAATCCACCTGGAATACAGATCTCCCAAAAGTTTATGGAAAATCAGTGATGACTGAATTCTAATCAGGAATCTATCTGCCTCACCAGTGAGAGGGAAGATGGAAGTTCTGCACATATTTTATAATAATTCTTTCCCCATGCATTTTTTTCTTCATATTATTCTATTTAATACTTTGAGACAAATGATGTTCCTAAAAAAATCCTTGTAGAAGGCAGATTTCTTCTATCATCCTGAACGAGGCCTTCATATATGCTCTTGAAAAATACTGGCCAGGATTATATTTTGCCTTATCTGTCTATCTTCCTGAGGAATAACCGATACCCTCTGGCATTAGAATTTATCCAGCATATTTCAATAATGATATGAGGGTTTTGTCATTACTTCTGGTCTCATTAGCACTTAAATTAGTCAATGCAGTGTATAATGGTTTTTTCCATTAATGTTCAAGGGAGTTTCTTTCTTTCTTACAAAAATTTTTAACCTCAAATCTTTATTCCAGATATACCAAGAGAAACATTTGATATACAAATGAGAAATTCTAATTGTTAATCTGTAATTTTTTTATTTTGTTAAAATCCTGGTTTCTTCCTGATGTCAGCTTTCTTCCTGGTTGATAGATGGGATTATCCCTATGCTTTGCGAATAATTCCCATTTTAAAAAGCAACCTCTTGTCCCCAAAAAACTCGACTTATGTAAAACTCTATAACTCTTTTTCTCTTGACATTTTTCTCTGCTACTGGTAGGCTACAGATTTTTTTTTTCCCTCAAACAAAAAGCTTTGTACAGGGCCTCCCATGGGGGTTTGTAGGGATTTTTTTTTTTTGGGGGATTTTTTTGCTTTGGGGTTTTTCTGTGTGCGTGTTTCATTCATTTCTTTGTGTTTATCTCCATTTGCCTGCCTGACTGTGCATTCCACTGTCCCCGTTTCTGTAAGACTGATTTTCCTGAAAAGCTTTCTGCAAAATATGTCAAATATTTCCTTCTCTCTGATTATCCCTAAGAGATTCCTTCTTTGCTTGTGTCCTTTGCATCAATTTTCCTCGTTTTATTTTTTCTTATTTGGGACTCTTAGAATTATTGAAATTACGGTTTTATAATCTTATTTTTGTCTTGGAACATAACCATTGGAAGAAGTAGAGAATACATTTAGCTTTGTATTGATTTATGGATTTATTTTTATAGATTCTTATGTATGTATTTGTAATTGCTAAAAATAGGGATATAATACCTGAGGTACAAGTGCATGGTCCTTTTAAAATAAATATTTGTCTCAAAATCATTACTCCTGACATACAAAGGAGGAAATCATACTCTCACAAAGGCATCTTCTAATCCCATAAAAACCTTATGTAAAGAAGCATGTTTACATAGGTGTCTGCAATACTGCAGCAGAGAGAAGAGATAAAACCAATCTGGATGGTCACATTTCAGAGTACTTAGAAAAAAATTTCCCATTTTAATTTTTCCCAGTATTTTTTATCAACATTTCCATGAATTGAAAAAGCGGGAAAACACTACTTTGTTTTCAGTTTTTACAAATATTGTGTATTTAATATCACAGATCCTTTTTTTCCCTCAAACCTTATAAATGAAATTGTCTAATTTCATAGTTTATAGCATGTCAGCAAATTGTTAGAGAACACTTACAATTTAAAAATCAACTCCCTTTAAAGTGTCTCCATATTTTCCAATATTTTTATCAATACTACTTAACAATTACTAGAATAATATGAGCAGTTTGATTCTGTCTTGAGAGAATTCTTCCTGGGGAAATTTTACTTGGTGTAATATGCTCATGATATTTGGACAAGAATAACATGGATAGGGTTTAATTTTCATATCCAAACTAAGGCTGGATTTGATGTGTTCATTTATTTTATTCTTTAATTATATTCCCTTTTGGTTTTTGCCAGGGCCTAAGATTAACTGACCATCTGTCTATTTTACTACACAGCAGTATCTGCTACTCATTATCGGCAGTTAATTTTGTGGCAAAAATTCTGAGAATGCGGTCTGGTGTTCTGATTTATTCAGTGACATTCACAGAAATCTAGCAAATCCAATCAGAGAGTTCAAGGATACTCAGCAGAAGAAAAGTGTCATGAAAAACGTTCGTAACAGGCACTATTTAAAAATACGACAGTGATATACCACTTGTCCAGATTTACTCTGTGTAGTTCAAACTTTTATTAGATATTTCTAAGGGGAAGGTGTAGTATCATTGGGCCCAAGTCTAGAATATTTTTGCCTCTGTGAGTGATCCTGTGTCTGTACATTGCACTAAGAATATGAAGAGATTTGACTCCCATGTGTTACATACTATAGACTTACATCCATTTTTACACTATGTCATAGAGTCATAAATGTGTCATAAAATGTGCCATAAAAGTGTGGTTGGAAGCAAAAGGATAACTGGAGATAACCAGCTGTTGTCTGATTAACTTCTAAAAACTAACAAGTTATTTAAATTCTTCAGTTTCCTTGCAAAGTTTCCTGAATACTTACAGATGAAAAAACACTTCCACTCCAACAGAATCCACCATTTAAATTTTAATACTATTGCAGTTTTTGTGACTTTTTTAGATCTTCTGGTTTCTCTCATTTCATTTTTGTTGGTGTACTTACATGAGCTGTAGATGTCATTGGGGCAACTTTCATCCTAATGCTCATTCGGTTAAGATTATGATCTTACGTTCAACAAAGTTCTTCACAAACCTGCTGCCAGGAATTGATACTTCATGCTTCTCTTGCCCTTTACGTGTTTAATTTCCCAACCTTTTTGCCATGATTTTGGAGTTAAAGTGAACTCAGTGCCCGTGCTTAAAACCTTCACTTCTTGCCTGACACAGATATTTTTAGAATGCATGATTCTCCTGCAAGGAAATGAGTAAGGGTTGCCTCTGGAGGTCCTCTGTGTTAACCAGCATGCCCCACTGTAGTAATTGGAGCTGCCTATTTCTAATGAAACAGCATCTTTGGGGCATCTCAAGCTATTTTGTACTGCAGATTGCGGTTTGTATTTAAGAACACTCATGTTAACTTTAAATTTAATAACACAGTGTCTAGAAGCATCTATGTAGCTCCACTTAATCTGTTTTTCTCTGTGGGAGACTTATTTTGTGAACAAGACAATAATTACTACTGCTAACTAAAGAAGTAGTTCATTCCTCTAATATACAGGGATATTCTCTCAGGTTTCTTTTGTGTGTGTTCTCAGAGCAGGGACTCTCGTCCAGAGTATAAACCAGTCAGCACTGATATCCAAAGCTGTCATGGTTGAACTACATGCTCACAGTACAGTCATGCTAGACTCAGAGAGCTGGGGTAGGTGCTTTGGATTGGCAGAATAGCAGGGGTATCCTAATACTGCCAGTTTGGGGAATGAATTCCCCCATGGGACAATTACTGTGCATTGGCAGTGGGTTGTGCTGTGATATCTTCATGCTTTACTTACAGTCATATTAGGCTTTTATTGTTTTCCTAAGCATAAAAGGGAATCAGAAACACTTTGAGTACCTTTTCTGTAGTGTTTGGACAGTTGCCTGAGCCTTCCTATATGTCCTGCAGGAGAACACCACAGAAAATGTGAAAAACCATGCTAAAGTAGATATGTTGCCTTTTGGATGTGCTGTGTAGACATAAAGATTTGCTTAGGAATCTCTACCATGTTTCTGTGTTGTATTGCATTCATAGTCCACTGTCCTGGTTGGTCTGAAAGTTATAAAACACCTTAGTTTTGTCAATAATTTATTTTCCTAGTTATACGTAAAAGCTCGTTTTACAAAGCTTATTGGCAGCAGAAAAGACTGGTGTGGAATTAAAGTTTATTCCAAATTTAACTATGTGTAAAAATGAAAAATCAAAGCATATAATCAGAAAAGCAAATATAATTCGGAAATTGAATTAAAAGATTTACATGTCCCTGATAGGAAAGCATCTATTCTGCTTCCATTATATCAGAGTATACTAATCTTGATATTGAAAGTGAAGCTAAGCTTCTGCAATACGCATTTTATCAACCGATTTTTTTCTGCATTTAAACAGTTCATTAAGTGGTACATCAAACTTCCAAAAACTGTGTAGGAGTGCTTTCAGTGTCCTTCCATATTAACAAAAAGACTGTGTAAGACTGCAGAAGCTTAGTTTCACTTTCAGTACTTAGTGCTACCAGTAGTTCTGAAATGTTTTCACATAGCATCCCTCCATCTTGTTAATTCTATTTATCAAATGCAGTTTAGTTCCACTGCTCAAATAAATATATATTTTAATAAAAATTTAGTATTTTAATTGAATGTTCATAATTTAATTTAACATTGGTGAATCAAATCAACAATCAAATGAAAGAACAGCGAAGCAATTATCTCTCCCTCAATAAAGTTGAACTTTTCAGAGGTGTCACAGAAAGAATATGAAATATTTTCTTTTCACTGACGTTATAATGATGCTTTGCAGGTGTCCTTAGTCTCTAATCATCCACAACTTTCACATATGCTACGCACTGGGAACAGTCCCTTTGAAGTTAATTGGGTTTCACCTGTTTACTCCAGCAGAGAGTGAAACCCTGTTTACTGAGTTTTAAATTAAATATAAACACATTAAAATATAAAACTATACTAACTCCTGGTAGTTCTATTATGCATGTTGTAGGCTTTCTCAATTAAAACACATCCAATTAGTTGTATTTAAAGATGAAATCATCCTCTAAGGCATTGGGTGTAGAAATGGATTAAAAACTAATTAAATGGAAGTCTCTGGAGACCTAAATTACTTTCCCCTCCCCCTAAAATCAGATATATGTCTGAATAAGAAGGAGATCTGAAGGTTAGAGATAACCTCAGGGTTCTTGGCTTTTATTTACCCTCAGATCACCTGACATGGGCTAGCCTGTTCCACCATACAGAATGCTACCTTCTTTTTAGCTTTTTAGAGAATGAAATATGACTTCAGGTACCTCCAACACTTTTATTGTTATTAAGGTTAAATAACATGCATTTTTAACAGCTCTTTCTTAAATAAGGCAAGAAAACTCCAATTGAAATTTTCCAGAGGAGTGGATGTGATCCAAAGCACGGCATTATATCCAGAATAACCTCATCAATGAGTAAAATGAAAGCATCGGAACCACCAGAAAAAGGAATTTCATTTTCTCATATGTGATTGTGGATGTCTACTTGGGGGTGAACAGAATTTGAATTGATTGAATGACTTTGCAGAGAAAACTTCATTACTTTGACAACTAGTTTAAAATTAAATCGGACAAAAATTAAATTTATATTATGTAATGGCCCAGATCATATGAGATTTCAGTAGAAGAGAACTCAATAGGAACCATTCAATATTACCCAGAGCTTAGCTCAAAGGCATCTTAACTCAATTTATGTAACTTCTACTGCTGGAAGATGGCTCATGTTTGTTAAGGATCACCAATGTGTTTATACCTGGAGGATATGAATTTAATCAGAATTAAAAAGACTGAAATATATTTTAGGTGATAATAAAAAAATGAATCTCATGCAGTGAAGCATGGTGCATAGTATAAAAACAAGATATTACTCAGCTGAAAGTGGCAAAACCTGAAATCACTTTCAAAGTTAAGTGTAGAGTATCCATGTGTTGGATACAGACAGCAGATGCTGGAGAAGGGAACAGGCAGAATGGGGAGTAGCTGTCATTGGATCCCCCAAAACTGCAGCTGGAGGTAACAAGTTCCAAACTTGTGTTAAGCCTGGAGTCATTTGATCACTGTTCTGCCTGTGCACATGAAAAGCAGATAGTGAATTAAGGAATTACAACCAATATATTTCCAAGAGAGTAAGTTGTGAATTTCAGTGTCACAGTACATTTTAGTCTGAAATAAAATTTATGTACATAAATTATACTTGACATTGTGGCAGCACGTCAGTAATTTCTTTTTCTAATGGCGTAAATACTTTGATTACATTTGAAACAGTACCTGAAGTGTCTTTTTGATCCCCATAGGTTTGATCAGTTCGCTTATTTGTGCCGTAGCAATGCCAGCACTTCCCAAGCTCTGTGACATAATCCCCAATTTAAAATCTTGATAAGAAAATGGTCTAAACATCACAGGAAATCTGCAAAAAGGCAGCAAAATTGGAAAGTTTTGCATTTGGTTGATATACCAAAAGGAGAAAATGAGCATATAAGAATATCTTTGTCCCCAGGTTGCAATCACCTTAGTGACAGAAGTGTTGGAGTCCTAGTTCCCAGACTGCTATTTAAATTGCTCATGAAACAAATACATTTAAATTTCATTTCTGTACAAATGTCTCTACAGCTATTAGTTCTTTTGTTACAATGTATATTCCTATTACAAAACTTTTTTTTGTTCATTTGTTTCTTTGGATTTTTTTGTTCCTTTGTTTGTTTAGTTCTTTCTAGCTCAAATTCTTCACTCTTTTACTTGTAAGGCACTTGTAGTAATTCCAGTGAGGTTGGCAAACCATTTACTTAGTCTAGAAGGAGCAAAGACGGATAGACCAGCACCCAGATACTGATGCTGAGGAGAGCAGAGAGTGTTTCTTTGTTAAGCTAAGTAGCTTTGGAGCTGGAAATGCAGCAGGGGACATGCTTTGGAAGGAATGCATTCCAGTGAGAAGACTCTGCTGGCATTGCCCTGGCGTGCAGCAAGACACAGTGGGAGGTGAACTAAATGAAGTGGCTTTCCTGTGAGTCTTTTAACAGTTCTGTCAAGTGTATTTGAGAAATGTATGTGTCACTAAATTGGAATTGAGGAGTAGTGACATCTTTTCACTGATACTGACCAAATTTTTAAGTCATTCCTGGATGTTTTTGTCTCCTCCTTCCTTATCCCTCCATTTTTTTTTTTTTTTTTTTTTTTTTTTTTTTTTTTTTTCCAAATTCTGTAGTCATGAATACACCCTTGAACATCACCAGGAAGGGACACAAAATCATTACAGAAAATCTTTTCTCCTTACATGGGCGAGTCCTTTTCTGAAAGTTTGCTTGGTGACCCTAAGGAGCACAGTGCCACATGACTGACGCTGATGCTTAATAAAGTTGTCTTTGATAGATCAAAATAGGTTACCTCATGGACTTTTCTGCTGTCAGATTTCTTTTAATATTCATGTTTAGTATTCTTGAATTGTTATATATAAACATCTGTACAGCTATTCATATCTGTTGATGCTAACCTAAGAACTAACAAGATGTTCAGACTATGCTTTAGGCTATAATGTAGGGTGTTAAGGTGGGAAATAAAGACATTAAAGACAGAGTCTTGTTCTTGATGTGATTAAAACTGATTGCCATTGTTACTATAGTGTGGCTTTTAATCTTTTATGTAATACTTTAAGGCAATCTGTTGAATAGAAACCATAACACTATTAATTTAGTGTAGCACTAAGCCTCAGGAGCAAATGCTAAATAACATTTAGTAATGGGTTTTATAACAAATTTATGGAGCTCCTTATGTGTGCTTTTCACTCTTTTTCAATGCTAATGATGTTATACATTAGCACTTGGATGTTCTTCCTCATGATACAATAGCTATGGCAGTCTGCATACACAGACTCCAAATAACTTAATCTAATGCTTGTTGAAGACAATAGAAAGATTTCCTGGGTGTCTCATAAGATCCTCTGCAAAACCAACTTAAAATACAGACACACTGCTTTTCCATGTTCTCAAACACCAATTAATATTTTATGTCCATTCTATCACTCCACACAGCGAAAAAGGCAAAGATTTATCAACGTGCCTAAAGTAAGGTTTGTACTGGGTGTGAGGAGCAGAGAGTGACGTATTCCAGTTATATTTTAAGTTCACTGGGCAAGCGGCCATAGAACCTTATTCCATAAGACGGGAAGAAAGTAATAAAAGGCCTGATCAATGCTCTTAAAAGCAGTGGATTCAGTGGTCTCAGACTCGAGGTTTTTTTTATTCCCTTGTAGATGAGTGAAAGGCACTTCTGGCTTCACTAGCCATGAATTCATATTCCCAGAAATTATAAAGCAAGTGGGTATTCAAGCTTCTACTCTGCAAATGGGTCCAGGGGCAAATTTGTACACAATGTTCTCATGTCTGAGAGGTCAGGAATGAAAATGTGAACGTTTTTGTTTCCATATGCGTGCAACCACCACTTGTGATCAGAAAAGAAAAAGGAAAAAAAAAAAGGTTAAAAGACAGGACCAAAGCTGCTGATAAGAGGGAATTTTCAATTGGAAGTTCAGTCAATTAATTAATTATTTAAGCTGACAAAATCCTCAGTAAAACAGGAAATTTTCTGCATTAGGCAACATTGTAGGCCTCCCTCGTGAGATTTCTATGAGGTCTTACAGATTGTTTTGTTTTGCTAAGAAATAAGACTTGCAACTCTTAGGGATTTTTTTTTTCGAGAACTGTAGGTCAAATGTCAGTTTAATAAATATGTCTTTGAGACTGCTTTGTGGTGATAGTTTCGACACAACAGTGTATAGTGATGGTATCAATAGTACTTCTTTTACAGTATTATTTTGCATTAACATTTAATTTCCTCTGCCTGAATATGTTGTTTTTCTCTGTAAGTTAGCAAAATTCGTTGTCACCTATACTTAAATATTACTTATCAGGTTATTATTTTGCTGCCTGTGACAATAAAAGTGAGGTGCAACAACATTTATATTCATTTGAATTTTATTTATCTTCCCATGGAAATTTCATTATACTATTCTACGTGGGGAAGTCTTTAAAATGAAATAATTTTTGCTGAAGAAAGCAGAGAAGAGGGAAAGCTGAAATGATTTTTATATTCTCTAAGATCAATGCCAAATACACATCTAAGGTAGATAAGACTTCTGTGTTTCTTTTCTGGCTAGATCATCCATCTCACTGGTTTACTGTTTCAAAAATGCCAAGTTTCTCAACCAGTAAATATCAGACCTTTAGTGGATTTTTTTATTTTTCATTGGTTCACGAAAATATCAATTCCTGTGCAGTTTTTAAGGATTTTCTAAATAATCAAAAAGTTTCTTGTTTACTGAACTATGAAATAATATTAGGTACGTGCATTTTTGTCTGGAAAGGAGAGTTTTCTTCCAACTTTTCTGCTACATTGCAACTCCAAGTTAGTAATTGATTAATGAAAATTAAGTTGCACATTTACTTCCTGAAGCTATTCTGTGTCATCTGTGCAAAACAGAGGCAATATGAGGTAGAAAAAAATGCATTTCTTAATTTGTATGGCATGGGAATTAATTTTCAGGAATGAGCCACATAATACATAAGCATTGTCTCCATATTTCCCCCCCTCCCATTGTGGTTGTCACCAAGTTTATAAATGGAAAGAAAGACTTTTGCTTCATCCAGCCCATCATTTCTGACAGTTCACATTTATTTTCTGAAGTTTCTAATAGTTTCTATTGTTACATTTTGTTTAGTACTCAAACATCTGTAATGGGCTGATCTGTGTCCCCCTCCAGTTGCTACCTGGAGCATTGTGAATAGCAGCTTCCTCGGACCTCGCAGTCTCTCTCCTGACATCACTGCAGTGTTTGTGGCACCTGCAAGCAGATTTCTCAGCTCTGGTAAAGTAAATTAGTGTGTGCTCTGTGTGGAAACAAAAATAACAACAAAAAAAAGCGAGTGAATTAAGGCTTACTGCACTGTCAATGTTGCCCACAGGAAAACCTGTGATTGGTGATAGATGCCTCTTCCTATTTGTGATTGTTTATCTGTTTCTGTAAAAGTCACCACTTGAAGACTGAGATGCAACTGTTGCCATGAGCAAGACCACTTAGCAGGCTTTTGTGGCAAATATAAAGTCCATGCAGACGTTGGAATATGCCTTACTTTCAGCATGATTTTTCGGAATAAGAGGAGACAGTAGCAGTTTAATGTAAAACACAGAATTAGACTTGGCTCAGCGACCAGAACTGTGGATTTGCTCTCCCAGTTGAAGGGTCAGTTGCTAACATACAGAGAGCCATGCTCGTGCTCCTTGCTCTAGCAAATCTGGAATATGTTAATGCATCACTGTTCCAGTGTGAGGGTTGAAGAATGCCTCCATCCAAGATATAACCTACACATGTGTGCCCTCTTGCCAGCCAGTAAGCTTGATCCCAGCCCTGAGAGCCTTCCAGTTGGCCTGTTGCCTTTTGTTGGAAATAGAGCAGCCATGGCCAAATAGCCGTGAATGATGAGAGCTGGAGACTCACCTACTCAGGGGTTGAGGGGGTTCAGCTGGAGGGACTTCCACACATATTCATGCATGGGGTTTGTTTTTTATGGTCACTGCCACACCAGTGAAACCTATAAAGGAGTGTTATGTGATTGAGAGTCAGCTCATGTGGCTGAAGAGGTGGAAAACCTTTACTGCCAGTGGGGAGGGAAAAGGGAAAATTTGAGTCTTGGTACAAAAATGAGAGTGGTGACTCAGAAGCGCAGGGACAAGGAGTAAGCAAGTGAATGTTGTAATCTCTCTGAGTTTAACTATAACTACAAAACACTATAAAATAGTGTGTTTACTTTTTCTCTTTTTCTGCAGCAAGATTAATGGGAAAAGTTTAAGCATTTCTAAATCACATTACTTGCCTCAGGAAACTGAAATGGTAATAGTGTGTCTTTTCATAGTATTTCAAATTGCTCGTGTATGTGTTAGCTGAAGTTGGCATAAGTAAATTGTTTCTCTGTGGTGTTTTGTCTTCTTGGTTCTTTGTAATTCAGTTTAATTCTCAATTTGTCTGCTTTATACAGGCATGTATATCAGCATGAAACTATTCATACTCACTTTCTCCTTGTCTCCCTGACACACTTCCATATGTGAATTCACATTCAACTAATATATTCAGATAATTTCATGTACCCTGAAGCTGTATTGATTATATTATCAATTTGGTACTGCGATTTAGAGTCAGGCTTAGTTTCTGAGTGTCTTTTTACATCCATCTGTCAGGGGTAATGCAATACAACAAGGACATGCTGTCTGATTTAGCAGAGATATTTTACTGGAGTGCAACTGTTAAGACATTTACATGACCTAATTATTTTATTGCTGTTCATTCTGCTTTTTTTTTTTTCCTCTTAACCACTGCCTGTTTTTCCTGGGTTTGTCTTTACTAAATGCTTCACTACAATATTCATTTATGTTTTTATATTGCCACTGAATTTGGTATTTACCTGCTAAGACCTCTCTAAAAAAAGGAGCTTTTCCTTTCCATTTTCATAGATGTTGAGACCTTCTGTGTAAATGTTAGTGATTCCTACTTTCTAAGGCTGTCTACGCTTACAGTGGGTATAACTGACTAAACCTGTATCATCAGCTTGACATATTTCTTTAATTGTGTTTTCTTGGGATTGGAGTCAAGTTAAGGTTTACAGTAAGCAAACACAGGGTCCAATTACCCAAAAGGCTTAACATTATCTGATTTCTTAAGTTAACATTTTCTGAAGACATTAGTGTCAGCATTTGTTTCTGAAGTCAATTGTTTTCCAGTCTTTCTTTATCTCTTGAACTACTGAAAGTCCCGCGAAATACCAAATCTCCTTTTCACTTTCATATCGCTCCTTTATTCTGGACTTTCCCTTTGGGATGCCTGAGATGAAACTTCACAGTTATGATACTGTGAGGTATCATGAAGAATCCTGCATACTCAGGACCGTCAATAAAAATCAACTACAGGAAGGTCATGACTGCCAAAAAGTGGGAACAGTTCAGAGCTGAAGTAGCAAGATTTGAAGCTTCAAAGAAAGGAGAAAGGATAGAGAGGGTCAGGAACTGGAACAAGCTTAAATGATACATGTCAGCAGTAGAAATGGGAAACTTTCAGAAACAATTCTCTCTGAGACATGCTGTAGATGGGAGCAGATAAGGAGGTGTTTAGAAAGGATGAAGGGTTCATGGTTTCCCTAAGCTGAGGGAGACCATGTACTACTAACAGAAGTAAAGCAGCAGGAGGGCATATGGGGCTGGATGTGCACTTCTGCAGACTGCTTTGCAGCTTGCCTGATTCAAGAAATGGGTTATCCTTCAAATGCCAGCTAGCAGCTGACAACCAGTGAGTTCCAGTGTGCAAGCACAGAGAGGGTGCTGATCTGACACCTGAAACTTGCATCAGCTGCAGCCCATAAGAAGGCTTTCCTTCTTCTATAATTAATATAAATGACCACAGAGTGACGAAACAAAGAAATACACCTTTCCTTGCTGGAATCAGCAAATCTGTTTTATGGCAATTAAAGTTACAAGTAAGCTTTTTACCTGTTTAAAATGTTCTCTGGGGCACTCTTCTTTGGATTGTGGGAATTGTGAGCTTTGGAATTAATAGTGTTTTTTGTTATTTGACCAATTAATAATGCTTTTGAAGAAGAGCTCAAGCAGACATTGCCAGATTTGATTTTGAAAACAAATTTTTGCCCAAGACAATCCCAAACTAAGGAGACCTTTTTAGGTGGTGTTGAGGAGCTATACTTTTTACTGCATGTTAGTTTTTCATTCAATTGTTAGAGGACCTACTGAAAGAAAAAGAAGAATGGAATCTTTCCTTCAAACAAGTCTTATGATTTTGATGTTGTAATTCTCAGAAACAACACGTAACAACTCTTTTCACAGCTTGGGTCACACTGTGGCTCATGTTTGCATTTCTCAGTACATATTGCCAAACATTTTTGGGCATTTGTTTAATGTGAAATATACTACAGTTTTTCATGTGAAAATACTAATCAAATCTCCTGTCTATGCTCATTATCATATTACTATAAAATAAACCATTGTACCACCAGAAATATTTTGCAGTAAATGTATTTATTATGTGATTTCTGCTACTTTTTTATGGAAAAGAAAGCTTGTCTTCGTTTTTGCCCATTATAATTAACAACTACAGACAGTTTTCACAGTATCCAGCCTGCTAATTAATGATGGTACTGAAGGATGGGCGTCTGATAACAAAAACTAATTTGCATAAGCTGCTTTCTGGAATGAAAAAAGTCTTCCTTTGCAAATCTACTATAAATGAGCATAAACTAAGAGATTACATTTAGATCTTGAAAGCCACCTGAGGGATTCATGGCTTTGAACATCTCAGCCATAATGTGTACTGCTATAAATGAGAGCAAAACAATTCAAATGCATAACAGCATGGGGAGAAAAAATTAACATGTATAAATAATTTAGAAATGAGGCTGTTCTTTGGAGGACTAGCTGTATGAGCTTCCCCATAATAACTGTTCCCTTGAACATTGCTGGGAGCTGCTGCATTGCAGTAACAGTTCATCTGGACCCAAGAAATGCCTCTATACTCTGATTTGCAGGCATCTCGTTCAGTAACATAAGAACGCTCTCACCTAGGGAGGTGGGACGATGTGACTGCCTGTGGTGAGAAAAATATTTCTGTCTTCATTTCAGTCCCTACAGAGAGAACATTTGGAAATCTGAAAGGGTCAGGAATGATAAATAGGAAATTTTCATCAGGGTTGTGGTTTAGTGTATACTCAGAAAAAGTGGTTGTTGTTGAAGGCCTTCCAAATTGCATTGGATGTCTTTGTAATATTCTTATATAAAAGCAAATGAGATATAATTCAAATGCTTAAACTTATTTTGTCTTTAGCATAGCAGGATAATATAAGACCTGTGAGACAGGAAAAGGAATCTGTGGATTTTTATCCTACCCACTAAGAAACAAAAAGTACAACGTTAGAGAACTTGTAATTTAGACAACCCACTTCGCATCTTTTAATGAAGGGTAGTATCTTCCTTCCTTCTACATTTCTACAGTAATAGATAAGAAACAAATATTTGACAACTGCTTATGTCCCTGAATTTAGAGTTGACTGACACATTCTCAGTAAATTGGCCTTTAGTTTACTTTGTCGTCATTCATTTAGTCCTTTTAAAAATTATTTAAAAGTATTTTAACCCTGTCTCCCAGGAAATCTGATTATAAGAAGCTGCTGAATCTTTTCAGCTTTTCCTACAATGCTTTTCTTTCTGAAAGATTTCGTATTGCTTTTGATTGTCAATGATTTTTTTCCTCATGACTCTTTAACATTATTTGGCATTTGTCGGTATGAGTGCACAACTCTCTGTATGTTGTTGGGAACTCTTAAGTTTTTTGGTTGGTTATTTTAATTGTTTCCTACAGGGTGCTGGCAGATGTTATATATACACAATGGTATGTGTTACCTCTCTTTAGTAACCACTGTGAGTTTCTTCAGTTATAGACTGAGGGAGGCTGATTGGTTTTTTCCCTTCTTTTTTGAAGTTTGTTTTTTCTCCGTGTTTTTTCAAGTAGCAGGTGGAAGAAAGGTGGGACAAAATGTCAGCTAGTGAGGAAAAATAGGTAAAAGCATGACACGGTATTACCTTCTCATCCATTCTTCGCAGGACCTGTCAAGCATCATGCAAAACAGATGGCAGAGGCAGCACTGTTCCACAGGAGAGCTTTTGATCTTTGGTGCTGACTTTCATAGCAAAATTGTCCAATCACCTTGTGAGCAGGCAAAATGCCATAGCAACAGATGAGGAGGAGTGTGAGTACCCATACATCATATCTGTTTGTTGAGCTGAGACTGTCCAAAGGGCTTTGGGTTCAAATAAACAGCTTGCCTGCACTTGGTGCAACAAAGGAGTGAGGTAAGAAGGCGATTCAAAGCCAAGTATGTTCTTCTCAGTTCTTGTGCTACACACTGACATTGGAAAAATGTTCTTTATTGTAGCTTAGAGCAGCATAAAAATAAATCTAGCAAGTAGATATCCTGGAAGATTGTTTCCCAAAATATAGGTCTGCTCTACTATCTCGTTGCACTACCTCTGATGTTCCCTTATGACGAGACTGCAAATAGGATGCTTAGGAGACCACCACAATGTGAACATTCACTTTAAAATTCTGTGTTTGTCAAGTTTTATTGGTTTTTGTACAAGAACCAGCAAAGTAAGGTTTGTTTTCTTCATCAGGATCCTTAGACTCTATTTCAGTGCATTTTAGCAATGTCCAGCGGTGTTTGAGATTCTGTGGACATCTTCTTTTCTGTCAATAGGCATGTTTTGTATTCTGGGCTTGTTGATAAGCATTTATGTTCATGGCACAGTGGGAGTGGGTTTTTGGTTTTGGACTGTCATATTGAAACAAGAGTGGAAATGCAGATATCTGCCTTACGTGCCATGTATTTTTGTTTAATAAGACTCTCTGAGTGAACAAAAATGAAAATTTAATGCCAATTTCCATAACAGTAGGGCTTTCAATCTCACTTTGGTTTTGCAACGTAGTATTAAATACTTACTTGAAATGCTGTACAGGAGCAAAGCACAAACAAATCCACATTGTCTTACTGTTTCTTCACATGGAATGAAATTTCTTATGGCACCCTGTTCTAATATTATTTCAAGTGTGTCATTCCAAGTATAACAGTATTGAAAAAGCTCAAAGATTTTAAAGACTAAGCCTGTGTGGTTCAGTAGAAATGTAATTTACCTCAACAGAAATTGCTGTGAAGAAATCAGAGAATTAAATATAACATGCAAATGTTGCTATAAGCTTTTGGGGCATTTTAAAAAAGGATATGATTTTCAATGAAATTATGATCATTTTCAAGAAGGATAAATCAGAGATAAAAATCAATATAATTTGAAATCTTATTCATCTGAAAAGAAGGTATTTAATCGTTCCAAAGACGTATTCATGCGATAATTTTTGAGTAGCAATTTTACTACTAAATTTCATGAGTATATTATTAGTCTTAGCATCTTTAATTTTCATCAACCAGCTTCTAGAATCAGGTAATTATTTTGATAATTTTATTTTTCAAATAAAAGAAATTACTATAATTAGCACTAATTTTAACCATAAAGAAAAAAAAAAAAACTAGAATGAAAAAATAATCTCCCCTCTAGTTTACCATTAAAAAATAATTACTTTTAGTGTCTTAAAATATATTATTTAATTGTCTGGGTGCTAAATACACTAGTTATGTTAACTTCTATCAGAACTTGACTGCAAGGGAAAATATCAAATTATATTTACCTTTTTTTTTCTTTTTCCCCCTTTTTATTCCTTTCTTTGACAAAAGAATGCAGAAGTTCAGCCCAGTTTACAAAATACTCTGAAAATCCCTGGAGGCAATGACACGGGCATGTAGATCTGTTAAAAATTTTGCTTGCACCTTTTTACAGAAACAACTTTGTTTAATCTTCTGGAATTAATTCTCAGGTTGCTCAGATAATCTTTTTCTGTGCTGATACAGTGAAGGATATAAATTATAGAAAGTGACTCAACATATTGTTCTAAGGGTGCTTTCTCCAGAATGTTTCTTACTGTGTTCCTTTTGCATTTGTAGGCAGAGAGATTTTTTACGAGTCAGTTTAATGCTGAGAATGCTGAATAAGAAATAAGCGCATCTTTTTTTTTATTTCTCTCCCCACTCTTTTTCAAGCAGCTGCACTTCTGCCTTGCTCTAATTTCCCCGTGCAGCTGGGTTGTCATAAAGTGGCCAAGGCAGGTTGTGAATATCTGTCTAATAAGTTTGTTGAGTTTCAGTTCAAAACAAGATCTTGAAAGCAAAGTTGCAGATGAAACATGTCTTATTGAAACAAATAAGAATGTTCCAACTGACTTCATTTCTAAACTGGTTGTCTGCATTGCAGTACTGAGTCCTTTCCATTGCCTCCACTATTTTTTTTTCAGAATGCTCCAAAAACTTCCAGTATCATTGTAGAAGATTGTTTTCCCTCCCTTTTTCAGGCATTTCATTAATCAGAGGAAGCTAGTAATCATCTGAGAATTTACTATCCCTTTTTATTGTATTTTAATTCTGTGTGTAAGTCCCCAAATGGGTTCTGTTTGGTTTGGTTTTGTTTGTTTTGTTTTGTGGGGGTTTGGTTTGGTTTCTGTTTGTTTGTATTTCAAGGGGGTTTTGTTGTTGTTGGTTTTGTTTGGTTTTTAGGGCACCATCCTATTAATGGAGAGGTTTTGTATCAGGTTTTCAAAACCTTGAAAACAACACACTTTGCAAACTAATACTCTCATATCACATTGTCAGCATAACAATTTACTCAAATGTGGCCCATAGTGCCATGAGAATGGTTTTGAGAATTTGTGGCTAGTTTTCATTCAGCTGTTAAGAAGGAACTGAAACTGTAGAAGGGAAGAAAAAGGACGTCAGTCAATAACTATATGAACAATAATTCTGCTTATTCATTTATTTTTATTTATCTTCTGTTTCTGCAAGGCAAGTAGGCATGAAAACATTGTGGCAACTGTCCCTCTTAGGTGTTAACAAAGTAAAATCTGAAAATGCTTTCAAGCCCCTCCTGTATTTCAAGCTCATTTTTTTGTCTTGCTGTTCTGAGCTGTGAAGGAGAGTTCTGTGCCTCTTCATGTTAAGAGGCAAATTCAGAGTTGAGTACAGCAAATGATTTCTTGCTTTTCCCTCTTCTTTTTCCTGGATGTCCATGATTACTGGGTATAACAGTTTCTCAGAAGATGCCGCTCTGATCCCATTGTCTTAGCAGCAAAAATCAGTGGTAAAGAAGATCTCCTAGGCTCCTCTCTGAATCTCTAGATCTCTCGTGTTTTCACTAGTGCCTAACAGTCTGTAGACCCCTTGCCGTGGTTGTAAGTGCTCCACTTATCTGATCTTTCAACTGAAAATTTCATTGTTGACTTTCATTTTCTTTTTAAAGACTTGATCATGTTGAATGCAATTATTTCAAGACAGCTCATTGCAGGCCCAATTGTGCTTCCCTTACACATAGCTAAACCAATAGATTAAGCATACTCAATGTTTCTCACGTTTTAAAATCCTAGCCAAAAAATTTCTCAGCACCTTTCTGTAATCAGTCAAACCTCATCTGTTTGTTCATCTCAAGAGTCCTTCACAGAAGCCATTCTGTCAGCATAATGTGCTGAGTTTTGTCACAGGAGGTTGAAGTTCAGGAGAAGAGATGAAGCCCCTGCAATGGTCAGCCTCCAAATTAAAATCAGCCAGGAATAGATCTAAGGTTTGCATATATTTTGACCAGGAGTCAGATTAGAAGTGAGATTAGTCTGCAGATAATACTTAGCAATGTAGCTATATTGATACATATTATCATTTAGCTAATGGTCATTTGTGTATTGCATCAAAAGAACTGCCCACAGCACACACAGAAAAGTGGTGTGCTTTTGTAACTGAAGGAGATTTCTGTGTCTGGCCAGGCAAAAATGGCTGAGATCAACCAACACTGAAAAGACGTGAGTCTAGCTCTTGGTACGGGCCTCTGGACTCTGGTGTCTTCTAGGATTTTTACCTCTTTCCTAAGAGAATTATCACATTATTGTTGAATAGCAACAATACTGTAGATACCCTTGGCATGCCTTTAATGGTTATGTACAAATGGTAAAGAAAGAACAAGAGACATTGCATTAGCCATTATTTTCCTGCATTTTACTTTGACCTGCGTTGTCCCTGTTGCACATAGTTCTGATCCTTCTGAAAACAATAACAAAAGTTACCCTGAGTACACCAACAGACCCTGGCAAGTGCACTCTGTTGTCAGCTACCAAGCTTCAGTTTAAATGGATAATGGTCTGGAGGTGGAGTGGTGGGACTTTTGTGTCACAAATTGAAAGTGGACATTTCTCATGTTCAGTACCAGTGCATATGCTTAAAATTATCAGGTGATGAGTATTATGATTTAGTTTGCTGTAAATACAGATTTTTCTTTTCCTCTATAAATTCTTCTTTCATATGTATTTTTTGAGATAAGGTTTATAAGTTTGTAGTGTGTAGTACAATAACTAAAATCTGTTTTGTGGGCAATATAATGCTAATTTCTTGCTTATTGGTTGTCTGGAGTGGGCTGCCAAAGTGTTCTGGTTTTGGAGAAAGCAACTTAATGTCTCCACCTGACCAAAGTTAGCAAAATGATGGGTTGTGAAGGCTGACCCAATGAATATTATGGATGAATGATTAAAAATATAAAAATCTTCAGACTATTCAGATATACTTTCCCTTTTCTGAGTCTCTGTGGTACATACTGAGGGCGCTGAACTAGGCAAAGGGAAAAAACTCTGACAAACAGCATAAAATGGAACTCACAGTTTTTGGGAAAAAAAGTGGTGAATGTTGTTGGTCATTCCATCTGCAAACAGCAGCACTGCAAACAGCTGTGACACTATTGCTAGCAGTGAAAAATTATTTCATTATTTGGTTGTTAAAAATGAAATGGACTGCAGACTTATATCAGAGGAGGGAGAAACCATCCTTAACTTGGCAGGCAAAAAATGTCTTTTATTAATTTTTTAAAGCAATAACACAAGTGTGTGGAAACAGCAGTGTGCTATTGCCTCTTGCAAAAAAAAAAAAAAAAAGGGAGATAAGATATTTTTGATAACTCCATCTCTTTACCTCACATTTTTTTAAAAAAATCCATATTTTCTAATTTTCATAGTTCTAAAAGGCTTTAATGTTGAATCACTTGAAGAAAGGAATTAATACAAAATTCATGAAAAGATGAGTAGTTTTTTTATGTCCAAAAGTCTTTTCAGTTAGATCAAGTCTATTCAAAGCAAACCTGTAAGAGAAGGGCTTTATTGAGCTTGATACAATTTTTATTAATCCAAAAGCTTTTTTTTTTTTTTTTTACTTCCTACTGCCTTCTATGGGAGTGTGAGACTGTGGAGAAGTAAGAAATAATGTAATTAGAGTTTACATGTAGGTCCACACCTAACAAACTTGGCAAGCATGAAGAGAAATACTTCCCTGAGTACTCTGCTGAAAGAGACCCTCAATTCCCACCCATGAGATGGATGTGTACTGCAGTCACTTAAATAATGCTTTGTGATCCACTGCAAATGGAAATGGATTACAACAAGTCTAACTGATTTGGATTTCCCTGTATATTTAAGACATATTCTCTGGTGTTTGGTTTTGTGTGGTTTTCTTCTGATAAGGTATTGAAGGTCAATGTTTTAGTTAAATTATAATATGTGTAAGTTCTGAACATCAAATTAGAAGGAAACAGAAATCTGCAATCTCAGTAAATTGTGGGTCATTTAAATGCATGTTTTAGAAGGAGATTATGAAGTAATAGAAAGTAAATAGGGAAAATGTATGTTGGTATTATTCACCATTTTATTATATACACTAAATACATATATCTTAAACATGAAATTATGTTATTAGAAGTAACAGGCCCACAGAGACAGCAAATTTGAATGCAAATGATGACATTTTGATAGCATCATTTTGCAGTTGTAATTCATTTTGAGTAGGTGTGCTGACAGAATTTTATGTAGCAATGTAATGCTGAATTATCTGTAGTAGGGGTAGGTGGGGTTTTGTCCAGGTGCATCAGTGCTAAGAGCACACCTCCTTTCCCTCTCTGCCACAGTCCAGCTCTTTTGGGCTTGTCTTCTTTTCCCCTCTGTCATTTCTACTCTCATTTCACCTTTCCCTTGGTCAAGGCTCTGCCCCTTGGAGCAGCCAGATTAAATTATGCCAAGGACTTGAAAAACCCTTGGTTGAATCAAAGTGGCCTAACCTATCTTTGTATAGAGGAAGGTTGACCTTTCTGTACTATAACACTATTGTATCTGAAAGTTATTTGCCTGTCTTCTGTGGATGATACAAGCAACTGATTAAAACTCAATGATTCTAAAGCCAGTCCTGGGACTGTCTAATATTATTTTTCCTTCTTTCCGTATTTCAAACTTGTGGCATTTTATCTAGCTATATGGAAAATTTGAAGCTTTTTCTCAGGTTTCTAAGTTTCCTTACATGCTCATTTGTCAATATTTCCTAATTTTTCTGATTTTGGGACTGTCTTGCTGATTAAAGAGCATTTCTTTTCATAATTTGCCTCTGAAATCTCTTTCATTTTTGGTGCATTAACCTGTAGCCTATTTAGAGCATTGCAAATAGTACTTGAAAAAAATAAATACATCCAACTAGGTGCCCACATAAAAGTACCATGCTTTGATTACATTTATGCCGCTTTTCATAAATATGTATGATGACTAATGGACTTTTTTTTCCAGAAATTGTCATGTAGATATTACGGGATTTTGGACTTGTTAATGTATTCAAACCAGAAAGTTTATTCTAAAATCTATACTCTACTTGTCATTGAAAAGAAAATATGCCTTATTATTTGTAAATAATATATGATGTATCAACATTTT
The DNA here is from genome assembly GCA_013399855.1 of Oxyruncus cristatus. Lineage (NCBI taxonomy): Eukaryota > Metazoa > Chordata > Aves > Passeriformes > Cotingidae > Oxyruncus > Oxyruncus cristatus. Next base: position 369,975 of record VXAY01001101.1, read on the forward strand.
CATAACAACTTCATGAACTGTGAATGGCATTTAGTCCAAGCACTAGTGGCAGAAATACGCAGGTATAATGCTAACTAATTTAGAATAGTTTGAAAAAGGAGAGTATTGTCTTGGGCAACATGTAACTAGAACAATATAATGGATTCAATAAATAGATAACTTGCTAGAAATGATTTCAGTTATTTTTAGTGTCAGGACAAGTTTGATGTGTGCATATGTGACTTAATGGAACAGCTCAGGTGCTTAATATTAAGCATAAGATTAAGTGCTTCACTGGATCAAGACCCTGTTTGATAGTACCTTGTCCTCTGGGCTATGCTAATTCATTTTCTAGCTGATTACAGTGGCCTATAAGGAGTGTGAAATTGCTTTGCACTGGAATTTTCTCACTTGGATAGCAATATGTGCATCTTTTGAAGATTATCTGCCCAGGATTCATCATCTGTGGTGCAGTGAAATTCTCCTCCCCATATTTCTTTCATGAACCATGATTTATACATTTTAACTCTATTCAAGGCTGAATAGAAGCAGCAGTTTCTGTCTCATTTTCTTGAGTTCTTGAAATTACTTTTCAAGCTGGGACATGTTTTGAGGGGTTTCTGCCAAATCAGCTGTTAAACAGAGGTTGCGTGAGTTCGCTGGAACTTTTGTTATTAGTGTGCTGGAACTTCTGTTGTTAGTGGCCTAATTGCAATAGTTTCATCTTCGGAACCTGTTAGTTGATGGGATGCAATAATTTAATTGCTTTATTGTCTTACTGAGTCCTTGTAAGATACACTGTTGAAGCCTCACGTCTCAGAGGGGTTTACTTATCAGACCCAAGAAACTCCATCCTTATGGATGGAGTCTCAGGCTATCCCAGTCTGCACAAGAGGCTGAGAAAAGGAAGGGTAAGGGGACACTTCCACCCAGTCACACCCCTGAAAAGTTTTTCTGATACATGAAATACTGACACAGGTTTTGTTGAGTTTCCTGGCACAACAACCCTTTCCCAAATGGGCCAGATGATTCACCAAGCCTGTTGCTGCCTTGCAGAAGGAGAGTCGGGGCCGAGAGACTTGCGGTTCTGTACTCCACATCTCTGGCTAGGGATATAAAAGTTTGTCCCCCACTGTCTTGGAGGAGTCACGAGCTGGTCAGAAATGGAATTGTTTTGAAAGAGGAATTTAATTTCTAAATATCCGTGTAGGAAGTTCATCTGAGTGAATACAGGCTTTTAGGTTTTATAATGATTGATAGAGTCATAATTCAGCATTAATCTCCAGCCATCTTATAGGTCAAATTAAGGAAGCATGTGAGAAAAGGCTCATTTTTAGCCCAGTTCTTTGTGTTTGGACAGTATCACAATTGTCAGTTGGTAGCCTGTCTTTGTAACTAGGAACAATCAGATGTATGCCCTTCTACTGTATAGTTCTGGCTTAAGATGTTTATTTTGCTTAAAGAGAGGAATTCTACAAGGGGAATAAATGATCTGCAAAGGGATGAGAAAGCAGCTCAAGAATTTTTTTTTCCTCCAGCTGGCCTGCTTGCTGAAGAGCAGGAATGGGGTTTACCAATTCCAGTCTGACTAGCTCTTTGAATTGAGCAGCAGAGCCCATGAGTTTGGTGCCTCCTCCAGAAAACGTACCTGGTATTGAAAACATTTCTTCCCTGCAGGTTGTGTTGAAGAACAGCTGAACTTCAGTGTCACAAAACTGCAGCTGAATTCTAAATGGCACCACATTTGAGGTCCACAGTCTCAAGTGATCTAAATCTTTTATAGTCATTAGCTTTCTGGCATTTATGTCGAAATGCAGAGTATTATGTATTACTAAGAACATAACCCTGTCTATCTGAAGAAAAAACTGCATGCTTGGCTTTCCATCAAATCTACTTGAGATTTTAATTTTCAAAGAATATAATTCTTCATAACAGATTATTCTTAATTGTGCCTTCTTGCACATCTTTTTAACCTTCCAAGTTTTCTTTCAGGAGAAAATAAATCTTTAGTTTTAGATGTTTATTTTGCTTTTTATGCCTTTAATTCTCTGCTCACAAAATCAGTCAAACATGCTAGACAGCACCAGCTGTCTCCTAGGGCTCTAAAACTCTTTCTCAGTGCTCAGTAGGAGATCAGCTGCAGACCAAGAATAACAGTAAATAGATTATTTATGTGCTCCATTCCTTCAGAGCTGGCAGCTCCAGAATTCTGGGCGGTGTAAACTGTTTTGAATTTTCCACATCTTGATGTAAATTGCAACACGCTCTTATTAAACATTCTGGAAGTTCTAAAAAAATTTCAGTTATTGGATCATCTCCATGTTTTTCTTTCTATCTCTCTTTTCTTCCCCTTCTTTTGCTCTCTTATGAATAGTTTATTTAGGCTGTTTTGCAAAAACCTAAATGGATAAATGTTTATTCTACCTACTATTTGCTTTGTGATTCTCCCAGTTCCTGTTCTCAGTTAAAAATTTAATACTGTGAAGATGAAGCCCAGAGATGTCCCTAGAACAGTCCTTACAAAACTGTTGGATAAATTTGGCCGTGCCCAAGTAACCTTGGCCAAAACCTCTACTGATGGCCATGAGATATGACACTCTTTGCAGACATATTGACTAGAGGAATGTGTGTACAAAAAATATTTTTACTTGTAATATCCACTCATGTCATAAAAATGTAACAAAAGAAAAGCCTCCACAGCTGTCTCAGATACTGATTTCACTTGTTCAATCTCCCTGCATAGAGCTTCAAGCCTTCTTTAACTTTTTAAAATACCAACAAGACAGAGTTTCCAGCTGCTGCATCTTCAGACTGAACAGATTGCCCCCCACACCTGTAATTACATGCCTTCCAACCCCATGGGTGCATGATTTGTTTGGGTACAGTGGCGAAGGATCGGATTATACTGCAGGAGAAGAGCTGAAGCAATTTCTGACATAATTCCAGCATGAGACATGAAAGATACTTCAGGAAGAATGTTTCCTGTCAACAGGTGGATTAATTTCTGCAGCAGTGTAAGGAATGCCTCTTTGGTTCTTGGCTTTTAATTAGCATTCCAGTGATCTTGATGTGTTTATTATGCAGTTCAACTCAATCTCTCACAAATGATGTTTGTAGAACTGGCTGCTGCTTTTCTGTGCTACGCAAGAAGACAAAAAGATCTGTTACATACACACAGAGCTGCTTTTTGCCCTCTTTAAAGATCTTTTTGGGGTGTGGCAGGTGAAGAGCAGAGGTAATATGCAAACTAGGGCTCTACCCAGTCAGGTGTTAAGTCATGGTTTTGTAGTTTTTAGAATGATGACAAGACTAATCTTTTAAGTATAAAATCATATTTCTGCCTCACTGGTCCATGCAGGTAAGCCTCAAAATATAATTTTTATGTTGGTGTTTTCTTTCTTGCTCACTCTTTTTTTCTTTTTTTCTTTTCTTTGTTCCCCTTCTACTTTTATTTTCTCTGTGGGTTGATCTATTTCCTTTCTCTCAGCTGAGTTACACTCTCTCTCCTGTGTTCTTTTTGTCTGTCTTTTATTAAGTGCCAGGTATTATCTCCCTCTATATAGAGAGCAATTTGATATATTTTACTTCAAAAGCAAGTGCTATTTGACCAAACACCACCGTGTGACCAAAAAAAAAGCAGAGAAGTGACTCTTTCTTCCTAACAAACACAGTGAATCCTGGCTATTGCCTGGCTTTCAAACCACAGTAATAAAGCCATAGCGTTTAATGGTTATGTCCACATTAGCAATGCTGGGATTTTTCTAAACCTTTTTAGCTACCCTGGTAATATCTGTATAATACAATACAAGAACAACTATATACTGGCTTAGTTTATGCTGTGTGATTAAAGAGTAAAATATGGATTTAATATGTGACATCATTCTACATCTTTATTACTCTTTCTACATTGGAGTAGTGTTATTTATTCATTAGGACTTCAGTGAAAAGGACCAATGTGTCTTTCACTGCCTGTTGCAATAAAAAGATGAAATATTGTGTCAGTATTCTTGTATTCATGATATTTTTAATGACTTACATTGATAATAACAGATAAAACTGAGCTTAGAGAAAGCAGTGGAAAATGCATCTGAATTCTACTTTATTGAGACAAATTGTAAGCATTTTAAAGGGTTCTCAATACTTTTTTGTTAATACTCTGTTGAAATGAATTCTGCATTTGTGTGGTTTGGAATATGTATGGTGTTAAGAACTAATACTGGTGCTGTAAGCCATATTTTAATAATGGTCACATTTAAATTATATTTACCTGTTTTACTGGTCTGAAGAACAATGGCCCTTTCCCTCACAGTGTGTCTATACTCATTTACTCTGCTCCCTCAGCTCCGTTTCTGGGCACCTTTTGTGTGTTTAAGGCCTGTGTATTCAGAACAGTAGTTGGGAAAGAAAACCCCTGGGGCTCTTTGCTTCTGTATAATACTTTCAGCTACACATACACTCAAATATGGAGATGTCAGCCTATATTTCACTTACATAATTATAAAGATTGTGTATACTTTACATTGCATGTCATCTGAAAATCTTTTCAGCTGTGGGATAATCAATTCCAGCTTTGTTAACTATTAGGATTTAAGTAATGGGAACCTTCCACATTACCATTGCTCTCCCATTTACAGATGGCAAGAGAGACAAAAGAATAATCACAAACACAGTGTGTCATCTGTAGCAAAAGGAAAATATTTCAGTTGTAGCACATAGACATTGATGTAGATTGTTGTTTATCAGGAAATCACATGAAGTCCACCCTTCCACAAAGGATTGCCTACAGGGCAAAAGATTTTCAGTGAATTGCAGCTGCTGTTGAGCACTTTATTTACTGTGGCATATCAGTGGAGAAGTTCTGTGGATTTGTGACTAGCCAGTGTTGTTCTCAAAGTGAAAAGCATCAAACTTGCCCATACATTTAGAGAGGATAAATGGGTTCAGTTCCTAGGATGAGACAGGCAACAGACAAAAGCAACATAACAATGCTATAAACAACCTCAGCTGTTTCAAGCAGTTCTCTTTTATCCTTAAATGATGGAATTTTCTGATGAAAAGTGACAGAGAGAATACGGATAAAAGATTAATACTTGGTTGGTTTTGATGAGACATGTTTCCAATGTGTCTTATGAAAGAAAATCAAGCTACAAATAAATAGGCACTGTAATAGTTAGGGGACTTTTTGTGTGTGTGTGTGTGTTGGGAGAATCTTACAAGGGGGGATCTTGGGCTATCCAGAGCTGCAAAAATTTTGTATGTGGAGGTAGACTTCCTCAGTAAAGAAATACATCACAAATCACACTCAGAAATAGCAATAAAAGACTTACAGAAAAATATCTAATCACTTTAATTTCAGATGTTGAGAGGGGATAGATGGACACAGGACCAAGAAGGAAATGGAGTCAAGGCATAGGGGATATTACACTGGATGAACTGAAGACTAAAGTAAACGTTCGCATCCTGCTTGAAAACCCACTGCAATCATAAATGTCTATCAAAGGACTCAAGTAAGCTTTAGTACTGTGGTTAGCTCCATTTTCTGAAAAGTTACCAAGTCGTGTATTAACATATTCTACAACAATAGAGCTTATGCTGTCCTGTAGTACAATCTTGATAGGGAGGTTGTTGCTGTACCTTAAAAAAATAAAAAACAGTTAGAAGACTGAAATTAAAATGGTCCTCAGCCATTTAAAATTTAAGTCCTGCAGTAGTAATTCAAGGAATTCTATTAAGCACATCAAGCTTTCTGATAGACAATATTAGTGGAAATACCTTTCTCGTCAAAACCACTTTTAGTTATTGCAGGAGAGAGAGAGAAAATAAAGCTTTGTAGAGATTTGGTATTGGAGCTGCCAATTTTATAATAGCTGTGATTCTTTAGGAATGGAAGACATAATGACTAAATAAAATAAAACTGGTTGAGATGTCTGAAATAGAAAAAAGTCTTTCTAGATTATTATGCCTTTAGACAATAATCGCGTCAGATGTTCTGCTAAAACAAGACATACAGGCATAAAGACAGACCTTATCATAATCATCATGTTCTGTAAAGGACTATTTTAATGGAAGAAAATTATAGCATGAGCGAGAACAACATCCACTTTAAAAAACCATCAGTGCCAAATTAATCAAGATGATTAAAGCTAGACTAAAATCCAGGAAGAAGTTCTATTTTCTTAGTGCATAAAATGAGCTAACCTCAAGTCAAACATCTGTTATGATCTCTACTGCTACTTCTGTAATGTCTGCTCTTGGTCCAAGACCACCACCAGCAATACTACAAAGGAACAGAGAATAAAAGCAATAATTAAAGCCCTGTAACATAGTCTCCTGGTGTGTATGCCTGTCCATGGCTGGATAAAAAAAAAAAAAAAA